>CM064542.1:5524266-5641472 GCA_032716605.1 Paralithodes platypus | reverse complement strand
TATTTATAAACAGATACTAACTTAGCAGCGCACTTAAAGAATGTTATCAAATATTGTACTAATTAGAATGTATTAACCCGTGCAATACCAGCGATGGCAGAGAGCCGTCAGTAGATAAATCACTCCATAGTACCTGCGACAGCTGCAAGGCCGTCAGTAATATACGATCCTTGTAACTGCCACTATCAGGCAGTACCTGGTACCACAACGTTTGAGCACTGCTCTAAGACTTTGGCAACACTTCTCAGCTTATATCCAAGTCCCCACAGGCTGGGAGAGGCAGTATTCCTCCATCTTTTGAGGTGGGAGGTTGTTATATCTTGCCTCTGAAACCATTTTGGCCACATTGCTTGGGAGTACAAAGTACAAAGGAGTACAAAGGAAATCAAGCAACAACAGGTATGGTGACCCTTCTAGGCTGCTTGTCCTCCAAAACACTGAGGATCAATTGTCCAAACAGTGGTTTAGAGTGGGTAAGGGAACATTGGAAAGGGAACTACTGCCCTGGAACTGTTGTCCATGGCAGGATTAGGAAGTTAGTAGGGGACAGATAGGTTAGTAACTGAGGGGGGGGATAAAATAAAGTTATTAATTTACAAATGCAGTCAGTCGCGGGTTTGATGCAAGATATTTGTCTATGCGAAGTTTAAATGAATCAACGGTGCTGCAGTCTACAACGTCTCGGGGAAGCCCATTCCACAAGTTGATAACTCGATTGAAGAAGAAATTCTTAGATTCTTGCGAGTTAAAAGATTTACCGATAATTTTGCAACCGTTTCCCCGCGTGTAATTAGATTGGTCGAGTGTGAAGTACTTACTACAGTTCATATTGTCGATGCCTTTGATGATTTTGAACATTTGAATTAAGTCGCCTCATAATCTGCGCTGAGTTAAAGAAAATATATTTAATTCTCTAAGACACTCCTTATATGGTTTGTTCTTTAGGCTAGGTATCATTTTGGTAACTCTACGTTGAACTCGTTCTAGCTTGTCTATATCTTTTTGGTAATAAGGTCCCAGGATTGAACGCAGTATTCCAGAAGAGCTTAGGAATTGTAAAGGGTTAGGATAACTTCTTTGGATTTATGCTCAAATGACCTGCCTATAAAGCCAATTATTTTGTGTGCTTTCTTACCAACTTCTGAACATTGTTGATCGGTTTTAGGTTATTCGATATTGTTACTACCAGATCGGTTTCTCTGTTTACATTCTTAAGCGAGTGCCATTCATCGAATAGTTGGCTTTCTCATTTTGGTATCCGATATGTAGTACTTTACATATATCCGCATTGAAACTCATTTGCCAAATTTGGGCACAGAGTGACAACTTATCTAGATTGTGTTGCATATCGTCAACTTGTTCTTTTGAGAGTACGCTATTTGCAATTTAGTATCGTCAGCAAATTTTGAGATTGTACAGGTGAGACCCTCATCTATGTCGTTGATGTAAATTAGATAGAGAATTGGTCCTATTGCCGATCCCTGGGGTCCCGCTACTTACATTGGTCCTTTAGATGCCTTACCGTTTATGACTACTCTTTGCTTTCGTCGTGGAGCCAATTTTCTATCCATTTCAACACACCGTCTTGTGTTCCATGCGCTTTTAGTTTTAGCAGTAAACGTTTGTGGGGAACTTTGTCAAAGGCCTTTTGAAAATCAAGGTGTATATTATCTACAGCTTTACTCTCATAATAGAGGGTGAGGATATCGTGGAAGAAGTCCAAGAGGTTTGTTAAGCAGGAATGTTTGCTACGAAAGCCGTGTTGAGTATCTCTAAGTAAGTAATTTTCCTCTAAGTGATTTACGAGTCTGTCTCTTATGAGCGTTTCTAGCATTTACATACAACTGAGATTAAGCTAATTGGACGATAGTTACTGGGTAGGTATTTATTTGCTGCCATTTTTAAAAATCGGTGTTACGTTAGCTAGCTTCCACTGATCAGGCATAGTTCCAGACTGCAAGGATTTATTGAATATCAATGTCAGTGGTTTGGAGAGCTCATCCTTAGCTTCCTTTAGAACTGTAGGTGAGATTGTATCAGGTCCGGGTATTTTATTTACCTTGAGTTTATCTAAACATTTCAATACTTCTCTCTCTGTAATGGTGATATTGCTTAGAACATCAGAAGTATCTATTCTGAATTGGCGATGCTATAGGGATATCAATGAGGCCTTCTGTTGTAAAAACTGATGCACAGAAGGTATTGAGGGCATTACTCATTTGTACTTCTTCTTTGGTGTATTCTCCATTTTCATCGACTAACGGTCCTACAGTTGAAGTAACTACTCTCTTCTGATATAACTATAGAATTCTTTTTGGTTCGTTTTACTTTGATTTGCAACATATAATTCCAGGGTCTTTTTACTTTGCTTAATTAACCTTTTGGCTTTGCGTCGTAGTTCTACAAATGTCCACGTTCTTCGTCATTTTGTGAGGATTTTAATCTATCATTAGCAAACTTTTTAACAAGCAGACAGTTTGAAATATCTTTATTCCACCATTTGGGCTTATCATTATGGCCTGTAAGCCATATTTTCGATGGTATGCAGCTTGCACTGCTTTTAGGTAAGTGTTTGCGAATGATTCCCAAGATGTATTCATGTTGTTATTGTTAATTAAAAAGCTCAAGTCAGTTTCTTTAAACATTGCTCTAAGTTTACGAAAGTTTGCTTGCTTGAGATTAGGGACTTTCTCGATGCTGCTATTTGATTCGTTACTCATAAACTTTAAACTGAAAGTTATCGTACGATGGGCGCTGTTACTGAATTCATCACCGACATTCAAATTCTCTATCAATTCTTCTTTTGTTGAAAGTACAAGGTCAAGGACATTATTTCCACGGGTTGGAAATCTAACAAATGATTATAGCGAACTCTCTTGCAAGTTTGCAGACAGGTCTTGTCCAGAGTGTGAAGCAATTCTAACTCCCCACTTGGTCAAGGTAAATTGAAGTCGCCAAAAATTACGGTATCTTGCGAGTTACTTAATTCTGCAATTTGCTCATCAATTTCTCGATCAGTTTGCACGGATTGAGCTGGAGGTCTGTATTTTAGTGCAAGTATTATTTTTGTACCTTTATTATTCATTATTAGCACAAAGGATGTGTCGACGTTCACAATTTGAGGTTTTAACAAGAGGGTCGGTTTAAGACTTTCTTTGATAAAAAATAAAACTCCACCTCCATTTCCATTAGTACGGCTTTTCTCAAACATTACATAACCGGGAAGTGAATACTCTGCTAAAAAGTATCTGTCTTCTGTATTGAGCCAAGATTCTGTTATGCCAATACCATCGTAATTTTCCGTAACCACTAGTCCTCTAAATCTGATATTTATTGAGTATGCTACGAGCGTTCGCATAGAAAACATTAATAATTTTGGATTTGGAATTCACGGAACGCTCTTTATTCAAAGTATTGGTTCTGCTCGGATCTACATTTATGTACCTGTCTGCCCTCAGTCCTCGATCCTCGTCCCTGATTGCCCTCGTCCTCGGTGTTCTTAATCATTGTTCCTAGTGGTCCTCAGTCCTCGATCATTGTCTCTGGTGGTCCTCCGTTCTCACTGTCCTCGATCGTCGTCCCTGGTAGTTCTCGGTCCTCGATCGTCTCCCCTGGTCATCCACGGTCCTCGATCCTTGTCCCTGGTGGTCCTTGGGCCTCGAGCCTTGTCCCTGGTGGTCCTTGGTTGGCTCTGCTTAGATCCTTTACTGTGTCGTGAAGCAGGCGGCCAAATCTTGCCTCTCCCACCTGGTTCAGATGGACTCCATCCGCTACAAACAGATGATCTTCACGGTAGAAGTCATTCCAGGTATTGATGAATCCAACGTTTTCTTCCCTGCAGAGGTTAGCCAGACGACGATTTACGCTAGTAGCTATAATGAAGAATCGGCTCTCCACACCGGGACTTGGGGGTACATTTATGCTAGTACCCTATGGCACAGTAGGGGTTAACTGATATAGAATATAGCAACACATAACCTATATGCAGACTTTTCTGTTTTGACTTTGTTAGAGATATTGCTTTCAAGCAGATGATGGCATATTCTGTTGTATTTTAGCTACCTCCAGACGATATTATTCAATTACAGAAAAACCTGTACGTGATCGATGGTCAAATAAGATATCCCCCCCGCTGACTTCTTTGAATCCAAGAGGCGAAAAATATCCAGGTAGATAGTTGTACGAATAGCAGTGTGTGTGTGTGTGTGTGTGTGTGTGTTTGGTATGTCTAGCGTGTGCGTGCAAGAGAGAGAGAGAGAGAGAGTAAAACATCAATTATTAACTCCTCGAATGCACACGTCAGAAGCACAAAAAGTAAAATGCAAAAATAGAGCAACGCAACAAGGGATGACTAATGAAGAAAAAAAAATGAATTAAGGAAGGAAGTAGAGGATTAATCTTTAATGAGATATTAGAAGCAAGAAGAATGTAAATTGGATGGACGAGGAAGATAATAATGGGAGAGAGATACATTGTTACGTTGGGTTCCACAGAGTTATAAAGATATACAGAAGGCACAGATCTGCACTCCTTAACCCACTGAGCCCCAGCTAGTTATAAATAAATGTACCACCAGGGACCGACAGGTTTTGAAAAAATAAATAATTCCAGAAACAAGAGCGAATGGGTGGAATGAAGGAAAAACCACAAAAAAACTATCAAAAAGGTAAAAAATTGGTCCTACGGAGCCCCCGAAAACGGATTTTACAAGAGTAAAAAATTGAAGGCAAAAACACCCAAAACACATGGTTTTGCGCGCTCACGCGCACGCAGTTGGACTTTGAGAGTTTTCAACCATCGGCAAGGTTGCGTGGGATACTTACACAGTTCCCATACAAATCTGAGCCCTCTAGGTGCCATAGGACCGGAGTAATAAAATTGACAACACGTCGTCGCTGGGGTTTAGCGTTACATACATTGCCGACGACACGTTGTCGTCGCTGGGGTTCAGTGGGTTAATAAGCATTCCAGGCTTAAACTATTTATAGTAATCGTGTATCATTCAATTCGAAATGCAATCGATCTTATTCTGAAGTATAATTATCAACCATAGAAGCTGTGTACCCATTTCAATCTGTGTCGAACCCAAATGATTCAATACCATGTTTATGTTTATGTTATTTGTTTATTATTATCATTATTATTAGTAGTATTTATTATTATTATTATTATTTTTATTACCCAGATACTATAACATTTGGCTATACAGGTACACTAGGGGAGCAAATGAGAATGTGGATACTCTGTGTTTGTTAGGAGTTACTCTTGATCCGAACTTATTTGAAAAGCATATTCGTTCTTTCGCCTCTTCCATTTTCCAAAAAAAATTGGTCTGGTGCGCAAGGTTTATAAAACATTTGCTTGTGACGCCACAGTATCAAGTCTTTTTATGCTTTTATTTTGCCACATTTCGAGTACTGCTCACCTGCCTGGTTGTCAGCAGCTGACTGCCATCTCAAGTTGCTTGACAGGTCGCTAAATTCCATCAGTTTTATTCTACCTCATTTGTCTCTTGATATGTGTCATCGACGTAAAGTTGGTGCCCTTAGTCTTTTATTTAATGTTTTTAACAACCCTCAGTATCCCTTACATGGGGTTCTGCCTGGGCCCTATGTCCGGGCTCGTGCAACTAGATTCACAAGCAATCTTAATGATCTTGCCATGAGCCGTGTTAATTTTTCTACTACACAGTTTTCACGGTTTTTTGTGCCGGCCATGGTTGACTTGTGGAATAATTTGCCAAATGAGCTAGTCAATTAAGCTCATATCTCCATTTTTAAGTCTAAAGTTAATGCTTTTTTGCAGCATTAATTCTAATGTTTTAACTATTTTATTCTATTTCATTGTATTATATTTATACTTGATATCCTCCACTGCATAATATGTTATCTGTGTTTAATATGGGTATATGTACAGTAGACAGTATATGTTTTTTATATTTTCCTAAGTTGCCGTAGTCTCTCTCCAGTTCCTCCGGGTGTTTTGTTTGGATTCATTTTGATGGTGTTTCTGCACCCTGGTTGGAGACTTCGGCATCTCATATAATAATAATACAAATAATGATTATTTATAATTAGCCTATGCTTAGCATGTATCAACAATGAACATTATTCTCAGTATAGAATATTATATGAATGTTCATATATTCACTTACTTACAGAATAATATGTGTTTCCTCCGTTATCGTATGGTAAATGATTCATGGAATATTTAAGGAGGTGAATTGTGCTTAAATAATATTCGTTAATTAATGTGTATGATTTCCAAATGCTGTAGGAATTGTAAGTATAACTGTACATGGTTATTGTAACGAAGTGTAAGCCTTGATCTTCTGTATCGGCCGAACATTTAATTTGTTTTAGGTTCGATTGGTTTGCGGAGCTTCGAGATCCCCTCTTAACTGCTCGAATAAAGAACCCACATCCTGTCGATGGCTCCCTTTTATTAAATTGTCTGTTAACTGTAAGTACTGTACACGCATACCAAAGAAAGATAAGCCAAATCCTTAAGTTATAATTGAGAAAAGGAGTAATGAACAATGATGCCTAAACACACACACACACACACACACAAAAATAAATTCTTATCAACTTTTATACTACCTTGCGTTACTGAGAGTCTGGTGGTTCAGGGTCGTGAACGGACGTCTTGTGCCCGGCGAATCTGCGGCTTTATTTGGGGGAACTCTAGTCAGTCCCGGTGATTGTCTGCCGCGTCGGTGGTTCAGCGGCCTTTAACCCGGATTCATCCTCTTCCTCCATGCTGCCCTGCTCTGCCTTCGTCATCCTCTAATCATCCATTTGTGCCAGCTTCTCTCTGCACCATATTTCTTCCCTTCTGGTTGTTGGGGGCCAGCACTTCCCTGGACCTGTCACCAGTGGCTAGCCCGATGGAGGGACATGGCACCCATGGTGGTCAGCTCTAGTATCGGTAAAATCCTCGGCTTTCTTCATGGCTTCTTTGTGGGCCCCTTTTTCCCAGTCGGTGCCAGTCACGCCTTCAGCCTCTTCAAAATAATACTTGTACAAAAATAATACTTGCGTTAATATACAGACCTCCAGCTCAATCAGTGCAAACTGACCGAGAAATTTACGAACAAATTGCAGATGTAAGTAACTCACAAGATTCCGTAATTTTTGGCGACTTTAATTTACCTGTGACCAAGTGGGGCGATACTCTTACTTCACACTCCGGACATGACTTGTATACGAACTTGCAAGAGAGTTCGCTTTATCAATTTGTTCGAACGCCGACCCGTGGTAATAACGTTCTTGACATTGTACTTGCAACAAAAGAAGAATTGATAGAGAATTTGAATGTTGGTGATGAATTCAGTAACAGCGACCATCGTACGATAACTTTCACTTTAAACTTTACTAGTAACGAACCAAATAGTAGCATCGAAAAAGTCCCTAATTTCAAGAAAGCAAACTTCCATAAACTTAGAGCTATGTTTAAAGAAACTGACTGGAGCTTTTTAATTAACAATAACGACATAAATACATCTTGGAAGTTATTCGAAACCACTTACCTAAAAGCAGTGCAAGACTGCCATACCATCGAAAATACGGCGTCCAGGCCATAATAATAAGCCCAAATGGTGGAATAATGATATTTCAAACTGCCTGCTTGCTAAAAAATTTGCTAATGATAGATTAAAATCCTCACAAAATGACGAAGAACGGGTGAAATTTGTAGAGCTACGACGCAAAGCCAAAAAGTTAATTAAGCAAAGTAAAAAGACCTTAGAGTTACATATTGCGAATCAAAGTAAAACAAACCCGAAAGAATTCTATAGTTATATCAGAAAGCAAAAAGTAGTTCCTTCAACTGTTGGACCGTTAGTCGATGAAAAAGGAGAATACACCAAAGACGAAGTACAAATGAGTAATGCCCTCAATACCTTCTTTGCATCAGTTTTTACAACAGAAGACCTCAGTGATATCCCTACACCATCGCCGATTCAGATTGATAATTCAGATGTTCTAAGCAATATCACCATTACAGAGAGAGAAGTATTGAATTGTTTAGATAAACTCAAGGTAAATAAAACGCCAGGACCTGATACAATCTCGCCTTAGAGTTCTAAAGGAAGCTAAGAATGAGCTCTCCAAACCACTGACATTACTATTCAATAAATCCTTGCAGTCTGGAACTATGCCTGATCAGTGGAAGCTAGCCAACGTAACACCGATATTCAAAAACGGCAGCAAATCCCTACCCAGTAACTATCGTCCACTTAGCTTAACCTCAGTTGTATGTAAAATGCTAGAAACGGTCATACGAGACAGACTCGTAAATCACTTAGAGGAAAATAACATACTTAAAGATACTCAACACGGCTTTCGTAAAAAACGTTCCTGTTTAACAAACCTCTTAGACTTCTTCCACGATATCCTCAACCTCTACGATGAGAGTAAAGCTGTAGATATTATATACCTTGATTTTCAAAAGGCCTTTGACAAAGTTCAACACAAACGTTTACTGCTAAAACTAAAAGCGCATGGAATACAAGACGGTGTGTTGAAATGGATAGAAAATTGGCTCAGCAACAGAAAGCAAAGGGTAGTCATAAACGGTAAGGCATCTAAATGGACCAATGTAAGTAGCGGGGTACCCCAGGGTTCGGTACTAGGACCAATTCTCTTTCTAATTTACATCAACGACATAGATGAGGGTCTCACCTGCCCAATCTCAAAATTTGCTGACGATACAAAAATTGCAAATAGCGTACTCTCAAAAGAACAAGTTGACGATTATGCAAACACAATCTAGATAAATTGTCATGTTGGGCCCAAATTTGGCAAATGAGTTTCAATGCGGATAAATGTAAAGTACTACATGTCGGATTACCTAAATGAGAAAGCAAACTATTCGATGAATGGCACTCAGCTTAAGAATGTAAACAGAGAAACTGATCTGGGAGTAACAATAGCGAGTAACCTAAAACCAAGTCAAACAATGTTCAGAAGTTGTTAAGAAGGCAAACAAAATAATTGGCTTTATAGGCAGGTCATTTGAGCATAAATCCAAAGAAGTTATCCTAACCCTTTACAATTCCTTAGTCCGCCCTCTTCTGGAATACTGCGTTCAATCCTGGTGCCCTTATTACCAAAAAGATATAAACAAGCTAGAACGAGTTCAACGTAGAGTTACCAAAATGATACCTAGCCTAAAGAACAAACCATACGAAGAGCGTCTTAGAGAATTAAATCTATTTCCTTTAACCCAGCGCAGATTTAAGAGGCGACTTAATTCAGTGTTCAAAATCATCAAAGGCATCGACAATATGAACTGTAGTAAGTACTTCACTATCGACCAATCTAATTACACGCGGGGAAACGGTTGCAAAATTATTGGTAAATCTTTTAACTCGCGCACGAATCTAAGAATTTCTTCTTCAATCGAGTTGTCAACTTGTGGAATGGGCTTCCCCGAGACGTTATAGACTGCAGCACCGTTGATTCATTTAAATTCCGCCTAGACAAATATCTCGCATCAAACCCGCGACTGACTGCGTTTGTAAATGAATAACTTTATCCTCCCCTCAGTTACTAAACCCCTACTAACCCTACTAAGTAATGTTAGTCATTTATTATTATTAGTAGTATTATTATGGCAGTAGTTCCTTTTCCAATGTTCCCTTACCCACTCTAAACCACTGTTTGGACACTTGATCCTCAGTGTTTTGGAGGACAAGCAGCCTAGAAGGGTCACTAGATATGTTGTTGCTTGATTTCCTTTGTACTCCTTTGTACTTCACCACGTGTCTTCTTTCTGCCGGGTGCCATGGTTTATCACTTCATCTTCCCTTCCATCATCGCTTCTTGGGAGTGTTGTTGCCCTTCTGCAGGCCCCCCTGTGTCCCTGCTGGTTTAGCCTCCTTCCTGGGAGGCCCAACCTAGCTTGACCAACACCGTGTCATAGTTGGGTGGGCTCGCCCTCACAAATCCAAGATCATGTGACGTTAACCACTCCGGAACCGCATGGCTTGTCCTACAGTGACTCGCTAGGATCGCCAGGGCAGTGGATGGGGCTACAGTTTGTGTATTAGAGTGTGCTTTATTTCATGTGAAAGCTCGTGTCATGGGCAGTCCAGAAAGGCTCTTTGTTTTCTGGCATGTCAAGGCTTTATATATTTAATTGTAAAGTATATGTTTTATCCTTAACTAGTAATGATAAGATCAGAGAGAGAGAGAGAGAGTAGAACAGAGTGAGAGGGGGCGAGTAGTGTTTTTGCCCCGCTCGATGACGTCACAGCTGGCTGGCCTCCTGGGGATTGGTTGAGGGAGTTTTTTACCATGCTTGGTGACGTAATGTTTTGCTAGCTACATTGTTAGTGGTTAGAGGACTTGTAACCGCTTTTTTCCCACGCGGCTCGAGCTGGTGCGAGTATATATACAGTTCCTCGCCACTCTCTCCCTCAGATCTGGTTTCTAGAACGCACCCATCTTTTTCCCTTGCTACCTGTCACCTGCTCTGTACCTGAGATCTTTTCCTCTGCCTATCTCTCTCATTTTCCATATCTTTCACCACCTTTTATTAACATTTTATCCCCTCTGGTTAACTCTGCAAAATCAGCTTCATGCTGGCCAGTTGTATTGTGCGTTAAGGTCTGATATAACCCATGTATGTTAGTTGTTAAGATAAGTGGATCACGAAGCATTGGTTGGCATTTATATTGTTTAAGTACTGCATCCTTTAATTATTAGTGTTCTGCTGGATTAGATAATGCTAGACTAGGAGTCTGATATTATAAGGTATTGTTTCCTATGAGTGCTGGTTTTAGTTAAAAGCTGCACGACATACCTGAGAACTGGAGTTGATTCTGAGTAAATTCTAGTCTGTGTGCCATTGAGAATAGAGCATGCACGAATGAGGGCTTTTTGCCTATACCATTCTGCACTGTTCTAGTCTCGATTGTTTGTCTTTGAGGTACGCCAGGAGAACGCTTAATACTTCGGTATTAAGGTTTCTCAAGAGAGCTACCCTTCATTATAACGTAATATTTGACGCACAGACTTGAGATTTGCACTAGGCTATGCGGCATGTCATGCGCACCAGTATCTCGTATCATTGACTCTAGCTAGACTTTATCAATCATAGTAGACATTAAGTATATTAACCTAATTACTCTTTTTTTATGCATACCTATTTATGATTACACAAGCATTTCGCAGTCTAGTTTGATGTATTGAGACACAAACGACTTAGGCTCTTTTGTTGATAGGAATACTGCATTGTCGTGGCGATTATTATTGTTGTTGTGTTTAGGATATTCTTGGCTCCGACGGCATTATATATTCTGCCTTTTTGTGTGCATAGCCTGCACGAGCATTGTTCCGCTGCCTGCCTTTTTGGGTTCCATTTCCGATATGAGCATCTTTATAGCATCTAACATTTAAAGAAGATTCCTTGTTAGTGTTGAAGGACTTTAGTGCACTTTCTTTCATGCAGGAGTGCCTGACATTTATTGATTAAAGTAACGTAAGCTGTAACTTCTCTTACCACCTTACTTTGCATACCATAACCAAGCACCTTCGGTTATAGGTAGTAATAGGCTGTTTTCACATAACATTAAGCCTAGAGTAGACGCACATTTATTGAGAGTTTGATAGCCTATTATTGCATATAGAACTCTGTAGAGTATTTGTGTTCTTTGTTCACTGGGAATATACATCAGAGGTTGGAGCTAGCGCTTTCCGTTGTAACATTTATGCCATTACTAGTCCAATGAATAAGAGCCCTGATATATTTGAACCCCAGTCGTAACAAATGGCGACCTTACCTAGGATTTGGTGAACCTACATTTATTAGCAGGGAACATTTGTTGTTTGGAGAATATTTTGCGGGGATCAGCAAGAATAATTTTTTTTGCAACATAGTATAGCCCTAGAGTATTTCCGAGAATTTTTGTGTGTATATTGAGGTATAAGAGTTTGGGGTGCTTCTTTTCTGAATATTGTGGTGAGAAATTTTTGTGAGCATCATGTCTTATACCGGATCAGAGGAGAATGGAGACACAGTACGTAATGTCGAAACTGAGGAACAGCAGCATGATGAAAGGGTTAATCGGGTGAACTGTGAGGAGGATGCTAGGATATTTTTGCAATGGCCTGTTACTGCCGAGCGTTTGGAGGGTATGGATCGGTACGGTCTTCAATGCCTGGCCACAGCTATCGGTCATGCGGTTACTAGCAGCATGACCAAGGATAACTTGATAACGTGTGTACTGGGCAGGGTGACTGGTGAGCGAGATGGGTTGAGTGCTCAGAGCCCTTCGGCCATGCTTCCCCTACACTCGACTCCCAGCCATCCCAGTAGTTTGCCGACCCCGGGTACGCTTCCGCAGTTGGGTGGTGACTGGCAGGGTGGGTTGCCCCTGGGGGGACCACCGGTAATTTCAAACATTGTAGCACCTTCACTTCCTCAAGGGTTATCTCCAGAATTATTGCTTCAGCTCGAATTAGCTAAGATCGAAGAGAGAAAGGCTATCAGGGCAGGTGAGCTTCAGCAGCAATTAGAATTAGCCAAGATAGAAGAGAGAGCCAAGCTAGCAAAAATCCAAGCGGATTTAGAGTCGACTAGGTACTGTGCCGACATGGACGTAGAGAAGTCGCGAGTAGAGGCAACGGGACAGCGACTTGGGGCTGGTAACCGTGTTCATGAGCAGTCTCTCTCGCACTTATTGAAACTGGTTCCGGTGTTTGATGAGAGTGGTGTAACAGAATTTTTCACACGCTTTGAGAAGAAGTGCCAGGAACACCAGTGGCCAGAGAATAAATGGGCAGCACTTGTATCCTCTAGATTAATAGGCAAGGGTCTTAAAGCCTACGATGCGTTACCTTTGGAGTTATGTATTGTGTATGAGGATCTCAAGGAGGCTGTCCTGAGGGCTTACGAACTGCAACCAGAAACGTACCGTTTGAAGTTCCGGGGTGTAACTAAGGGAAGAGATAGCACCTTTTTGGAACACGCCCGGGACTTGTCCGATGCTATGGGGAACTGGCTCCGATCTGAGAAGGTAACAACGTTTGATGGAGTTAAGCAGTTAATGATGTTGTAGCAGTTCTTTAAGAGCACGGGCGGTGATCTAACTTTGAACTTAAAGGAGAAAAACCCAAGAACTCTAGTAGAAGCAGCAGAAATGGCTGATCTACGGCTGTCGTTGATTCGGGTTGCGGGTCCTCACAGAAGTACGATGTAAGTGCTAAGGACCGTTATCCTCCCCCTCCCCGTAACAATGACACATTTAAACAGAAGAGCCATGAAACTAAAACTGAATCCAAACCTTACACCACACCGTATGTGAAAAGTCGTGGGCCTTTTACATCACAGTATAAGCTGAAACCAAAATTTATGTGTTTTAGTTGCCACCAGGAGGGTCATAAGGCAAATGAGTGCCCTAGTCGACCTCCTCCGGCAGCCGTGTCTTTTGCTCACGGCATTGGAGTGTTCAAGAGGACATCGGAGTTTGTTAGAGGCATTTCTTCCGAGGTAAATACACTGCCAGTGCAGAAGGATCCGGAAGGCTTATTCCCTGTCCGTGATGCCTTTAGTGACCACAGGGGACTCGGTTGTGTGGAGTGGGGGGGTAGAAGACATGAGGTGAGAATTTTGCGTGACACTGGGGCATCGCAAACACTGTTGAGAAATTTTACTGGTAAACCTGTCAATACGGTGCGGGTGGTTGTGGTTCAGGGAGTTAATGCGACAAGGTCATACCCGCTTGTAAGAATGAAGGTGGAAGTTGATGGTGTGACTCGGGACCTGGATGTAGGAATTGTGGAGAAGTTACCTGTTGGGGGCGTCGACCTCCTTCTCGGCAACGACTTTGCGGGGCCTACTTCTGAGGCTCCACCCTTAGTCGTTGTCAAGAAGCCGGCCGACGTGAGTAGGGAGGAGCAGGAGTTGGTTGAGAAGTGTCCGGGGCAGCCTATGGAGTGTGTTGTCACCGGAGATTCTGCATCCAGGGAGTCACATTCTGGTCAACAATCTTTAGATCAGCGGAGGAAGGGTACCGAGAAGGGGTTGGAAGTTGATGCGGTTGAGAGTTTAGTATCAACGGACCTTCTCGGGGACTCGGTATTAGGACCACATTTAGAGTCTGGAGAAGACCCAGTAACTGTTCCTGAAGGGGCAGAGGATGGGCTTAAAAAGACGAAAGAGTTGAAGGAGGACAGTGATGCACAGTCGGGAGATGTAGCAACAAGGTACCCTGACGCGTACCCTATGAGAAATGGGTCGGCGAAAACGGTGGTCCGAAGCTTGCTAGTGTATTTTTCCCGGTATGGTTACCCGCAGGGGATTCAGTCAGTCCGGGGACCCAACTTCACTTCTAGCCTCTTTGTACAAGCAATGCCGCAGCATGGGATTGTTGGGGTTGTGTCATCTGCATATCATCCGGAGAGCCAGGGTGTGTTAGAGCGATGGCACTCAGCCTTGAAATCTGTGCTTCGTTGTTGTTGCTTTGAGAGTGGGAGGGATTGGGATCTTGGCCTGCCATGTGTTTTGTTTGCTGTGTGGGAGGTACCTGGGGAGAGTTTGGGATTCAGCCCTAATGAGCTCGTCTTTGGACACCGTGTCAGAGGGCCTCTCCATATGGTTGAAGAAGTATGGGAGGGCGCAGAAAAACCTTGTTCTATGCTCAAGTGTGTCCTCGACAGTCGAGAACGGATGTTGCGCAGTCTGGTGTTGGCTGGCCGTAATTTGACTAGCTCTCAGGCCCTCAGGAAGGACAGGTACGACCTCAAGGTTGAACTCAGGGAGTTTCACGTGGGTCAGGAGGTGTTGATTCTACTGCCCCTTGTAGGTCACCCCTTATCCGCGAAGTACGCTGGTCCTTATAGGGTGGTGGAGGAGCTATCGGACCTGGTTTACTTGGTAGCCACTCCAGACAGGCGGAAGCACAATCAGTTATGTCATGTTAATCCCATGAAGGAGTATGGGAGGCACCCCCTGAGCCTCTCACTGTGCCTGTGATGACGTTTAGCAGTCAAGGTGGAGAAGGAGAATGGGACAGTCAAGCTCAGGTGGAGGATAACTGGAAGGATAAGAAGTTCAAATGGGTGCCTGAGTGTGAGAAGGTGTTTAGAGAACTAAAACACCTGTTGTGCACTCACCCGATCCTCAGGGCCCCTGACTTTAGCCTACCTTTCCAACTAGCAACGGAGGCTAGTGGTGTGGGGGCTGGTGCCGTCCTTGTGGAAAAGGACGATGATGGGCTGGAGCATCCTGTTAGTTTCTGCTCGGAGAAGTACAATTCGGCCCAGGGGAGCTGCTCTGTTGTCAAGGAGGAGCTGCTGGCGGTTGTACTTGCTCCGAGGCATTTCGAGGTCTGTGTTCCAGCCTATGGTCCGGTCGTTGTAGTTTACCCAGATCATCACCCTCTCAAGTTCTTGGACCAGTTTCACAATCGGAATATGAGGCTGACCAGGTGGTCACTAAGGTTACTGGTATATAACCTGGACATACGCCATATTGCCGGTTGTGACAACGTGGTTGCAGATGGTCGTTCAAGGGTATATGATCCTGGGTAGATTGACACACGGGTAGCCTCCTGCTTTAGTTTGAATAGTATTTTGCGCTGGTGCTTGTTGGCTCGCGGTTGTAGCCCAGCGTATTGGGTCGTAAAGCAGGAGTTGAGCGTTTGGTATAGAAGAAAAAACTAGGCTTGCCCCTATAGTGCAGCCGAAATAAACAAATTATAAACATAAAAATAAAATAAAAACTCTTTCTTTGATGGTTGAATTTTTGTAGTATGTTATAGCAGTAATTCTGAGTTGCACTCCTCTCAGAATGCTGGGCTAGAGAAGCTCGCTCTTGAGGAGCATAACTACATATAATTTAACCTATGGTGTTGGGGAGGGTTATAATTTTGAAAAATGTTTTGTTGAAGAACTGTGCCAGATATTTTACTGCCGCTGGGTGATAGGAAGTGGAGATATAGCATGGGTTCTAACCATCATATTTTTGTGAGCCTTGGGGCCTCTGCGAAAAATCTTGGGGGGGGGTGTGACGTTAACCACTCCGTTAGAACCGCATGGCTTGTCCTACAGTGACTCGCTAGGATCGCCAGGGCAGTGGATGGGGCTACAGTTTGTGTATTAGAGTGTGCTTTATTTCATGTGAAAGCTCGTGTCATGGGCAGTCCAGAAAGGCTCTTTGTTTTCGCCCATGTCAAGGCTTTATATATTTAATTGTAAAGTATATGTTTTATCCTTAACTAGTAATGATAAGATCAGAGAGAGAGAGAGAGTAGAATAGAGTGAGAGGGGGCGCGTAGTGTTTTTGCCCCGCTCGATGACGTCACAGCTGGCTGGCCTCCTGGGGATTGGTTGAGGGAGTTTTTTACCATGCTTGGTGACGTAATGTTTTGCTAGCTACTTTGTTAGTGGTTAGAGGACTTGTAACCGCTTTTTTCCCACGCGGCTCGAGCTGGTGCGAGTATATATACAGTTCCTCGCCACTCTCTCCCTCAGATCTGGTTTCTAGAACGCACCCATCTTTTTTCCCTTGCTACCTGTCACCTGCTCTGTACCTGAGAATCTTTTCCTCTGCCTATCTCTCTCATTTTCCATATCTTTCACCACCTTTTATTAACATTATATCCCCTCTGGTTAACTCTGCAAAATCAGCTTCATGCTGGCCAGTTGTATTGTGCGTTAAGGTCTGATATAACCCATGTATGTTAGTTGTTAAGATAAGTGGATCACGAAGCATTGGTGGCATTTATATTGTTTAAGTACTGCATCCTTTAATTATTAGTGTTCTGCTGGATTAGATAATGCTAGACTAGGAGTCTGATATTATAAGGTATTGTTTCCTATGAGTGCTGGTTTTAGTTAAAAGCTGCACGACATACCTGAGAACTGGAGTTGATTGAGTAAATTCTAGTCTGTGTGCCATTGAGAATAGAGCATGCACGAATGAGGGCTTTTTGCCTATACCATTCTGCACTGTTCTAGTCTCGATTGTTTGTCTTTGAGGTACGCCAGGAGAACGCTTAATACTTCGGTATTAAGGTTTCTCAAGAGAGCTACCCTTCATTATAACGTAATATTTGACGCACAGACTTGAGATTTGCACTAGGCTATGCGGCATGTCATGCGCACCAGTATCTCGTATCATTGACTCTAGCTAGACTTTATCAATCATAGTAGACATTAAGTATATTAACCTAATTACTCTTTTTATGCATACCTATTTATGATTACACAAGCATTTCGCAGTCTAGTTTGATGTATTGAGACACAAACGACTTAGGCTCTTTTTGTTGATAGGAATACTGCATTGTCGTGGCGATTATTATTATTGTTGTTGTGTTTAGGATATTCTTGGCTCCGACGGCATTATATATATTCTGCCTTTTTGTGTGCATAGCCTGCACGAGCATTGTTCCGCTGCCTGCCTTTTTGGGTTCCATTTCCGATACGAGCATCTTTATAGCATCTAACATTTAAAGAAGATTCCTTGTTAGTGTTGAAGGACTTTAGTGCACTTTCTTTCATGCAGGAGTGCCTGACATTTATTGATTAAAGTAACGTAAGCTGTAACTTCTCTTACCACCTTACTTTGCATACCATAACCAAGCACCTTCGGTTATAGGTAGTAATAGGCTGTTTTCACATAACATTAAGCCTAGAGTAGACGCACATTTATTGAGAGTTTGATAGCCTATTATTGCATATAGAACTCTGTAGAGTATTTGTGTTCTTTGTTCACTGGGAATATACATCAGAGGTTGGAGCTAGCGCTTTCCGTTGTAACATTTATGCCATTACTAGTCCAATGAATAAGAGCCCTGATATATTTGAACCCCAGTCGTAACAAGATCAAGACCTTGCGTTACATAACTATGACAGATATAAAGTGTGTGTGTGTGTGTTATTGCGGACTCTCTTACTTATATCATAATGATGTAGTCAGATATTCATGATCACAAGTGATGATGATGATGCAGTTTTTACCACCATACACTCCCTGTTGAATAGCAAGGCTAGGGTGGGTGCCCTGATGAATCAGGGAGTTAGTGAATAGTTGCCACAGATTGCTAGACCGCACCGTTCACCAACAGCACTGACGTCTGCCAATAACTCATTGGCTGACCCGAGGCTCGAACTGTCAACCTCACGGTTAGCAGGCGAAGGCTCTACCAATCGAGCTACGGCCTGTGGTGTACAACATGTAATGGTTGGTTTATCCAATTTGCCATAATCCTTTCAATGACAAATTTTAAGTTGCCCTCCATATATGTCTAAGATATTCCTGAACACAACTGTACATAAAACATCTTAACTAAATTAGTAACAAATGTACGGGAACTACCATTACCTACAGTAGTGAATCTGTGTTTCATAAACTATTGAATTACCCCTCTGTTGTTTTCTGACAGCCAGCCCATGCTTTGCCATCGAAACTAAGCCTCTTCAACAGTGTTGCAAATGTTCAATCAATTTTCTGGCTACACTGTTTCAGGTACTGAGAATATCCTTGCTAATCACATAATATTTTCATAATGTCTTTAGATATTTAGACCGTGTAAATAGGTTAACGACATACTGTCACTGTAGTTGCATCCATAGTTTACATGGTAATCACATGTAGAGTTTTTGTGCTAGACTTGTTACACTGTTTCACTACATTTCTTAATAGGATCATATCTTATTAATAATGCATTTTTTGGGAAAATTGTATACATCAATATGTATTTATTTTCCATTTTGCAATTGATCCTCAAAGTTTGATAGGGTTGTTCAAAATACCATATATATATATATATATATATGTATATGTATATATATATGTATATATATATATATATATATATATGTATATATATATATATATATATATATATATATATATATATATATATATATTATATATATAGATATACATATATATGGATTGGGTGGAGGAGAAAACACAGGGAAGAGCTATGAATCTTTATTCTCTAACATTTCGGGGAATGTTATGTACCCATCTTCAGAGAGACTGACAGATTTTTAGAAAACTCACAGAATATATACAAAGTCAGGAAATTCATTGTTGGCATCCTAGAATAGTGTTGCCATTTTTATGGCGATATTTTAAATCTTATAAGTAAAACAATTATCCGATTAGCCTACCCTCTGGGACTGGGATATTCTTTACCTCTTTCTCTAATTACCTGTGTATCCCTTTCGGTACCAGCAACGGACTTGTATTTATTTGTTCACTTTTGGGAACAGGAAAGGTATATAATTATATACATATATATAAATACATATACATATATATATATATATACACACATACATATACTGTACATACACACATACACATACATATACACATATACATACACATACATACGTATACATATTTATACACATACTTACATATACATACATACATATGCACACATGTACAGTATATATACATACATACACAAATACTTATACATACACATACATATATATACAAACTATTGAATTTCTCCTGCCTTTGATTTTAGAGTTATATTAGCGGCGTAAACTGACCATTTCACAAACCCCTCTCTGTGGTTGGTTACGTCATTTTGGGTGATATAAGCAACTTCTAACGCTTTTCTCATCCGTTTATCTAACCCTATCCTTAGTTCTTTGGCTTCTTCCCATTTAAGTAGATGATTTGTATTGTCAATGTGTAGCACTAGAGAGTTTGATGTTCTGTGTTGCACTACATCTTTCTTATGTTCAGTTAGCCTTTGATTTAGACCTCGCCCATTTTCTCCTACGTACTCTTTTTCACAGCCATTACATGGAATATTATATATGACACTGTCCTTGTTTGCGGTCTTTCTTTGTTTACTTTTGTAATTTCACCTATTTTCTCCCCAGAGGGTGTTGCTATTGGTATACCAGTTTTCATGAGATACTTGTTGATCGTAGAGGCATTGTTTGAGTTTGGTACACAGATGTATCTCTCCTTCTTGTCACTTACTTCCTTATCATTCTTCACTCTTTTACTTTTAATTGTATTTATTGCCTTCCCTTTGAGTTTGAGTAGGAGGCCTTTGGGGTAGCATAACTTCCTAAAGGTACAAATTATATATTCTAACTCTTCACTGATGAAATCCTTGCTACAAATCCCGTATGCCCTTAGGAAGAAACCAATTCCCACCCCTGATTTGATTATTTCGTTGTGTGCCGAGAAGTAGTGGATAAAATCATCCTTATGTGTGGGTTTCCTATACACCGAGAATTTAACCCTAACAACCCCCCTCCGAAATACCGCATCTAGGAACGGCAATTTATCGTCTTTCTCCTCTTCCTTCTGTAAATTGAATGTCTCTATTTATGTTATTTAGCATTCTTAATGTATTGTCTATATTGGTTCCTGTGGGTACAATAGCTAATACATCGGTTACACTCTCGGTGTATAGGAAACCAACAATTAAGGATGATTTCATCCACTACCTCTCGGCACACAACGAAAAAATCAAATCAGGGGTGGTAATTGGTTTCTTCCTAAGGGCATACAGGATTTGTAGCAAGGATTTCGTCAGTGAAGAGTTAGAATATATAATTTGTACCTTTAGGAAGTTATGCTACCCCAAAGGCCTCCTACTCAAACTCAAAGGGAAGGCAATAAATATAATTAAAAGTAAAAGAGTGAAGAATGATAAGGAAGTAAGTGACAAGAAGGAGAGATACATCTGTGTACCAAACTCAAACAATGCCTCTACGATCAACAAGTATATCATGAAAACTGGTATACCAATAGCAACACCCTTTGGGGAGAAAATAGGTGAAATTACAAAAGTAAACAAAGAAAGACCGCAAACAAGGACAGTGTCATATATAATATTCCATGTAATGGCTGTGAAAAAGAGTACGTAGGAGAAAATGTGCGAGGTCTAAAGCAAAGGCTAACTGAACATAAGAAAGATGTAGTGCAACACAGAACATCAAACTCTCTAGTGCTACACATTGACAATACAAATCATCTACCTAAATGGGAAGCAGCCAAAGAACTAAGGATAGGGTTAGATAAACGGATGAGAAAAGCGTTAGAAGTTGCTTATATCACCCAAAATGACGTATCCAACCACAGAGAGGGGTTTGTGAAATGGTCGGTTTACGCCGCTAATATTCCTCTAAAATAAAAGGCAGGAGAAATTCGATAGTTTGTATATATATGTATATGTATGTGTATGTATAGGTATTTGTGTATGTATGTATATATATATGTTAGGTACTCCAATATATCCAACTATTACTCCGTGAATTACTTAAACACTAGAGTACATAATATTATTTAAAGTATATCTCACTATAATAACCTTAATACAACTACTCATATTAGTAAACATAGTATTTCTTACATTGACTGTACATGATGGAGGCAAGTGGTACTGGCGCCTAGAATCTGAGGTTTAAGTAGACGTCAGCTACCTAGTCAGCATTCCCAAGATCTCACAATAGAGTTGGTTACAACGTGACCGCTCTGATGGAAAGTCACCCAGAACAGGTCACGTTGGAAACCACACCTTATTACGTCATTATCGACAGGCACTAGGATTGGTCGTGATGTACACGTGAATGATAATGAGTGGTTTTACGTCATAAAGAGGGGCGTAACCCAACATAATATAAGGTGGATATCCAGAGAGCGAGGGCAGGAAAGGCAGAGACCCCCGGCTCGCTCATCGAAGGGTCAGAGGTTAGCTCTGTGTGTTAGAGTAGTGGAGTTTCTGAAAAATGTGAATGTTAGGAGCATTTTTAGGTAAAAGTTGGGAACCAGACTTTTTAGCATATTTCAGGTATGCTGAATTCGATAAACCCGGTTCCCAAGCGAAATTTTGAGTTTTTGACCATCTAATTTGCATAAACAAAATGGCCACCAAATTGGAAATTTTTGACACTTCATGAACCATTTTCTCCAATATCTCTCTAACTAGGCAAGCAAAAATGACAAATAAAGTGTCTATACTTATGTTTTGAGGGTCAGAGAATGTGATTAAGGCATCTTTAAAGTGATTAGTGATAAGCCTTCACGTAAATGTGCAAATTAGTGGCTGCAATTATAGAAAAATCAATTTCTCCAATATCTAATGCTAATACTAATACTAATTGTTTCTTTTATTTGCAGACTACAATGGATCCAGTAGTTACTTTGAAGAGGCCTTCACCTGTAGATTACAGCTTGTGCATCTTCTGCCAAACTCACACAGCCAGTGTTATTCCTAGTAATGCAAGTGACCATGGACTCGCAAAAGTCAGGGATGCTGCCAGTACCAGAAGAAAGCTTAGAGACACTAAGAATATCGATGTGATTGACCGTCTTGAGAATGTCTTGGATTCTGCTGAAGCCGAAACTCTTGTGTGGCACAAAATGTGCTATGCCCACTTCACGGACAAAAGTAAACTTGAACGTTTGCGGAAGATGCAGGCAGTGGATTCAAAACAAGAAGCAAGTTGCAGCAGCAGTGGTAACAGATGTTCATTGCGAAGGCACGTGGAACCAGTAAACTGGAACTTATGCATTTTCTGTCAAACTGTTGTTTTGAAGGCACGGTTGATCTCAGTAATGACAAAACAAATGAGTGATCAGATAATTGAAGCTTCCCCTCTCGACTACAAAATTGGCCTTCGATTGGCTGGAGTGATTGACTTAATTGCAGCTGAAGCCAAATACCACTTGAAGTGTCTAAGAGCATTCACCAGATCAACCAATAAAACAAAGCTGGACTCGGACAATACAGACCTTGCGATGGTATGGCTATGCAAAGAGTTGCAACAATCTGCAGACAGAGGGCACGTTATCTTGCTGAATGATGTCTGGGAACGGTATAAGGAGCTTGCTGAAGAATCGTCAACCATAATTCAACCGTCTTACTACAGTAGAAGGACAACCTTCAAGGAAAAGTTGCAGTCACAGCTGGGAGACATTTTCAACTTCTTCCAACCTCTTGACAGGAGCACATCCGAGAGAAAAACCATGCTGATTCCCACAAAGTATCAGCATACTGCAGTTTTGGAAATGACAGAAATTGAGGAGACTGAGAAAATGTTGCCTCAATATGTGCCTCAGGATGACATTTTCCTATCACTTGTACATGTAGCGCTGAGAATTCGTGGAGACATGATGGAATTTCTGGGTCACAAAGGTTTATCTGTAAGTGAAGATGAAGCGATTCAATGCATTCCAGATAGTTTATATATGCTATTGAGACTAATCTTTGGTGGTCAAGAGGTGCTAGAAGATGATAGTTCTGAAAAAAATGAAGATCTTTTCCAAGGCAGAGTTCTGAGTGTAGCACAGGATCTAGTTTACTGTATGAGCGGCGGCAGAAAATGGACTCCCAAACATATTGGTCTTGCCAATACACTACATCAAGCCACACGATCAAAAGATCTGGTGGAGTTGTTCCACAAGGCAGGCCACTGTTTGAGCTATGAACAGGTGTTGCAAGTAGACACTTCCTTAGCTGAGAGCACCCTGAAATCTATGGACCAAGCAACCGGGGCCATTATTCCACCAAACATTGTAGCCAATGAATTTATCCACTACACTGCAGATAACATTGACATTCTTGATGAGACACTTGATGGAAAAAAATACTTTCCATGCAACTCAAATGGCAACATGGCAGCGGGGACAGAAAGCCGATGCTGAACTTCGGATGTTAGAGCCATCTGCTAGACATACGCTGATCGTGCCAGATGTCCTAGAGAACCTGTATCCTGTCAATATAAATCCTGCCACAAGTGAGCCAGTATTCACAGCCCCTGTTGACAAGGTATGGTTCATGAAACCTGAAGGAGACAGTGATTGTGTAAAACAAGCACAAGCAACGGACATGACTTTTTTCCTGCGACGTCAAGATTCTGCCACAAAACCTTCTTGGACAGTATTCAATCAGTCAGTCTCAACAGAGGAACCAGAGCAGACAGCAGTAGGGTATTTGCCCATAATTCTTGCTCCTCCTCACGAGTTAGATACGCTAAATACAGTTGTGAAGAGGTGCATGGCGATATCTTCACATTTCGGACAGGAGCATACAGTCCTTACAGTGGACCAAGCCTTATACTGCAAACTCATGGAACTGAAGTGGTCTGTGGAAGAATATCGGGATAAATTAATCCCTCGCCTTGGTGGACTTCATACCGCGATGAACTTCCTGAAGGCTATAGGAGATCACATGGCAGGATCTGGTTTAGCTGAAGTGTGGCTAGAGAGTGGACTGCTTGGGGAGGGTGCTGTGCTGTGCAGCTTGTCCTGTCAGGAAAAGCGTACAATAAGGCTATGAGAGCTCACAAACTTACTTTGCAAGCTCTTTGGCGGCTTTTGTTGCCAACATTTCTCCTGTTTGCTGCAGAGTCAGACAAGGAATACCATGATGAAGTTTCTGCGATAGCTGCTGATGACAATCCCGAAAGAATTCCAGAGCTGATAAGATGTCTGAAGCAGATACGGTTTCACAATCTTCTGAAAGGTTTCATAGCAAGTAAATCTGATGATGTGAACTTTGTCTTCTGGTGGAACTATATGGACATGGTCTCAATACTGTTGCAGTTCACTCGAGCTCAGCGTGATGGAATCTGGGACCTTCATCTCCACTCCTTCAGTCTGATGTTGCCATACTTCATGCGGTATGACCACCTGAACTATGCAAGATGGGGTACAGTGTATATAGCCGAGATGAACCAACTACCAGAATCCGTGTTATCAGAGTTTCAAAGGGGCAACTTTGTTGTAAAACGTTCTGTTCAAAAGTTCAACCAAGTAGATCCAGACCAAGCCATGGAGTGGATAAATGGTACAGGAAAGAAAGCAGGTGGAATCATTGGCATCACAAAGACAACATCAGCGCTTTGTAGATGGACCCTTTCGTATAATATGAGGTCTCACATTGCAGCTGAAACGCATGCAATGTACAACAACTGTCCTGGTAGTGCACGTGTTCACAATGAAGCTACCAAATCACGGCAAAAGCGGGACAACGATGACGAGATGGCATTGTTCTCGGCCTTCCAGGGATTCAAGGTTATTGCATCGGTTTCACCAGCATCATTGCAGAATCTGGCCACAAAAGACCTAGCAACAGAGGCAATCCAAAACTCATTACTTTGTGCCAAAGAACTCGGACAAGAAAAAGTGAATACATTCGTTGAGGAGAGGATGATTGTACCTGAGCAAGGTGACAAGCCAGATGTCAGAATCCATGCACCCCTACACAGGAGTAATGCCAAAACGTTTGCATCTCTGTATGAAGTGGTCAAAGACAATAAAGAGAAAGATAAGAGAACTATCCTGAAGGCAGATAGAAACGTGCTTCAACGCCTTCTTACTGCCTATGAGGCACGTCGTCCAGTTGACTTGCCAGCTGTCCTAAAGCACGAGCTTCTGCCAGTTCCTGTATCACTCGCTGAAATGAATGGTACACTCCGCACTGGAAATAAGTCCATACTGGCAGATAAGTTAACGGAAGACATAATCTGCCCTGAAGCTATTGAACTTCACGACTCATCATCCTGCCTAATCATTGATGGACAAGCACTGGTGGTTGCTCTGGGAAAGCCTGACAATGCAATGACCTTTGGGGATTTGGCCGACACATACGTAAGAACAGTATTAAAGGCAGGTTCTAACTATCAACAGGTAGACATTGTGTTCGACAGATATAGAGAAGAGACAATCAAGGGTGGTACGAGGACACGACGCACGAAAGCAGATCGACCAATCAGACGAATTGTTGAGGGACGTGATGTGCCTCTTCCAAAAAAACGGACTAACTTTGTGTCGCTCCCTGCTAATAAAGCTGATCTTGCAAATTTCCTGTCTGAGGAACTGTGTTCTCAGGCACCTGATGATAAGGAGATTGTAGTTGCCGGGGGATTCAGAGAAGAAATTGAGGTTAGGTCATCAAAGACAATCACTGATTTGACTCAACTGATAGCCACACATGAAGAAGCTGACACTAGGTTGGTGTTACATGCTGTGCACAGCCAGTTCAATACAGTTGTTGTGTCATCAAGGGACACTGATGTTCTCGTGCTTTTGGTTTCCCACTTCCCACGTGTACAATGTGAACACCTCTGGATGATGTCTGGTACCACCAAGAAAAGGCGATATATACCCATTGATGCAGTTTTCAACAACCTACCAAGAGATTCAACAACAACTCTTTTACCATTTCATGCATTAACCGGGTGCGACACCACCTCCTACATCGCAAATCACACCAAAAGGTCATCATGGAAAGTCTTCAAACAGCACCATCAATTGCTCATAAACTTGGGAATCGGTGAACTCACAGAGGAGACCATTCGATCTTCAGAAACGTTTGTCTGCAGAATATATGAAGTGCACAAAACAGACTCTGTTGATGCAGCAAGGCATATACTGTTCTCAAAGACTGCCAAACCAGAAGCAATGCCACCAACACGTGATGCTCTCCGCTTCCATTTGATGCGAGTACACTATCAAGCAATGATTTGGAGAAATGCTCACTGTGCTGTACCTGAGCTTCCTGCACCCACAGACATGGGATGGAAACATGGCGATTCAGGACTACAACCCATTCTGATGTAATTGAGTCCGATCCCACAAAGTTGCCTGGAAATTATTTCATGTGCCTGCCAGAAACAATGCAGGACGCGTCGGTGCAAATGCCGCAAATCCGGGTTACGATGCACAGCAATGTGTGCATGTCAGCAACAGAGTGATGATCAAACTCCTTGTATTGCATGAATATGGTCTACTCCAATAAATAGTTCAGGTGAGTGACAGATATTGCCCTGTTTTGCCTGCATAAGCATCAAGGAGTATCTTGGGGTAAAGTTGGGAACCATTGATTTTTCTCTAATGACAGCCACTAATATGTATATTAAAGTCTAGGCTTATTACTGATTCCTTTTTTTTTTATGTTTTTTTTTTTTTTTTTTTTTTTTTTTTTTTTTTTTTTTTTTTTTTTTTTTTTTTTTTTCTATATTCCAACTTACTTCCTCTCGGGCATAGGCTGAGAGCCTTAACATTCACCGCTTTACAATGAACAGTGAAGCCTGTGAGGTCTTGTTCCAGTCTAGGGAGTGAGACATGTGAAGCACGTAGAGTACAACGAGCACCTGCCATCTTGCCTTCACATGAGGCATGGTGCTCACTCATGGCCCGAAACGACCCCATCTCTGAAGCCACCTCGTTCCCGTGCTTCACTGTCTCACCACCTACACTCGGACTCTCACACTTACACACACACAACGCCACCTGTCTTTAAAAATGCCTCAGTGACATTCCCTGACCCTCAAAACATAGGTATAGATGCTTCACTTGTGATATTTGCTTGCCTAGTTAGAGAGATATTGGAGAAAATGGTACAAGAAGTGTCAAAAATTTCCAATTTGGTGGCCATTTTGTTTATGCAAATTAGACAGTCAAAACTCAAAATTTCGCTTGGGAACCGGGTTTATCGAATTCGGCATGCCTGAATTATGCTAACAAGTCTGGTTCCCAACTTTTACCCAAAAATGCTCCTTGATTCTTATAGAGGGCCTTTTTTAGGAAATCCCACTATACTATGTGATAAACAGACAATATACCATACTTGAATTAATCGTACTGTTACGAATACTTATACAATCAATATATTAGTGTACTTCTGAATAAGTCTTAAGATATCTTTCATTATACTATTGTTAATTATTCTCAAGTTTCATTTACCTAATTTTAACATTAATTTGAGTTATCTAATTAATCCCAGGGTAAGCCTGCGATGGTGGCATCTTTTATATAGGAGAATTGATACCATTATTAACCCTATTCTCCTCCACCTTACATGGTGTGCAGCGAGTGGTCCTTTTTACAACAGAGGCTACACTCACGTGTCGATTAATTGACCGCTAAAGCTACTAAAAGTATTTAATTCAAGTCACTGGAGTCTGTATAAATATATATAATTCACACACGGCGAGCTGAAACACTTGTACATCTGGCAAGTGTCCCTCCCTCCCGCAACGCTCCCACACAATTTCGGAGCTGGTCGCAAATTCGTCAAAATATTCTGGCGGCGGAAGCAGGGAATCCTTAACTTTGTCTGACGGAGGAGGAGTCTACATGGACATGGTACCGACGTGTGGTGTAATTGGCCCTACATAGGAGTTTGAGTGACAGTGGTTTGAGGCCGAATTCTTGACGTAACCGGCAGTGAAAACACCCAAGCTCCACCGCCGCTAAGTCAAAACAATTCTCTTCAGCCTAGCCAACCACAGAGGCACTGCAAGGCAGTTGTATCTTGCCTGTGTTTGAGTGAGGATACGAAACAGCCAGGCATGACATTGAAGAGGTAACGTGTTACTGGAGGTCTTAAGTGCATCTTTCTATCCATGAAATTATACCAATCTTAATGCAATACATTCATTCAATTGTGTAATTATTTTTGTTGTTATCACTGTCTTTTAATTAATTAATTAATTAATTTGTGCAAAATAGGGTGTACTTAGATTCAGGATTTATTGTGCAGTGTTTTTACAGGAATTATTTACTATATATATATGGGAGGATTTTATATATTATATGTTTATCAAGTGAAATTTCCACATGTCATTGAGACGTCTGCTTCAGAAAAATCCTAAGGTTCCGGCTCTCACAGTTGGACCAGAATTACCTAATATTACAGAGGATCGCGATTTTTCGGACGATTATTGGAGTGAATTTGATAATCATTATTCAGAGATTGAGTCTCCAGCAAATCCAGCTTCTTCGGGACTTCCACCTTTGTACCAAAATGTACCTTTGTACCAAAATGTTAATCAAAGTGTGTGGAGAAACGGGACTTTCCGAGATACGACCCCCACCTATGTGGAACCATTGCCTAATATAGTCATTCCCACACCTCCCGAAGCTAACGTCATTATGTCGGGTAACGAACCCCAGGCTTTTCATTTAAGTGTGACCCATGGTCACATTTCACTGGGTTGGAAGAACACAAAAATATTTTCTCAGTTTTGGATGATGTAGAGACGGAAATTGCAGCAAAGGGTATTACTCAGGAGGCCAAAATTTTAATTTTTCGCTCGAAAATTGACAAGGGGAATACTCCAGCTGGGTACCTTTTGGTTTGCTATGACCTCATAAATGCTAAGACTTACGATGAGTTCAGGCTAGAATTCCTAGAGAAGTTTGGGTCGTCAGCTAAGGGGGAATTTGCGAAATTCCATGATTTCGCCGATCAGCTATTGAAGCAAAAGAAAAATCTGTCAGTAGATACATTATTGGCGCAGTGTTCACAGTTTGCGAATTGTATGTCGCATGATCTAGTTCGTCACTCCTGGTTTGAGGACAGTAAGATAACAATAGAACAGCTGAGCAAGTTACTGGGGTATGTTATGTTGGTTAGTACCTTACCAGACACCGTGAAACCGATCGCACGACGTATCGAGTTCCCTCCAACGATGTCTCTCAATAAATTCTCAAAGGAATTTAGGAAGTCTTGTGATACTAGCGGTATAACCACCGAGCAAATTCAGTTCTCGTGTGCTGCCGTTAGGAATTCCCTACCTGTTTCCCGAGCTCAACCTGGGCCTAAACAAAATTTCCCTAAACAGAGTCAACCAAATAAGAAATCTCAACCAGATAGAAATCCCCAGCAGTTCTCAAACAGTTCTTTTCCCAAATTCCATAAACCCGCACAGGTAGGTCAGAATAACCAGAGTTATAGCTCCAAGACATGGAATTATCAGTACCCTCGCTATCAGGCCCAAGGGCGTGGTCCGCAGACTACGCACAGACCCGCTATCATGACTGGTGCCGCGAATGGCCAACACAGAGATGTTATGTGTTTTTATTGTGGTGTACGGGGGCAAATTGTTCCTTGTTGTAACATCAAGGCCAAGGAGCTATATGAATATACGGCAGGTAAGCAACCTTTCTGTCGTAGATGCAAGTGTAATGATCATCGGACCGGAACTTGCCCGGAAGTGAAGGTAGATTTGGACGATTGGAAGCCAGTCACCCTAGGTCGGGGGAAGCTTACGATCACTCCCAAGCAAACGTAACGTAAAACATCAATGTACACAAACTCCGGAATGTCCTACGTTAATGGTAAGTGCCCTTATGCATTCACCTGACAAGTTACTTTTGATGGCATGTGTAAATAATACAGATATAAGTGTTTTAATTGATACGGGTTCTCCTGTGAACCTAATGTCTAGCTCTGTATTTAACAAATTGAATCATGATGATTCGTTTAAACTTGAATTCCCCGATGTTAATCTTCAGAGTGTTTCCGGGGATAACATTTCAATATTGGGGTTTACATACTTACCGTTAGCATTGCATGAGGACTTGGATTTAATGACGGAGAAAGTGTACGTTGTTCAGGGTTTAAAAATCTCTTCGGACCTTCTGTTGGGTTTTAAGACAATGAGGGCCCGTAAATTTATTTTAGTCTGGAGATGAATGGTGTATCTATTGATGGTACTTTTATTGAGGCGTCATCTAGCTTCCCAGAGAGTTTACAATTTGTATCAAGGGGTGTACGTAAGGGCGTTGTGGAGAGCAGTAAATCTCTTCAAGGGAAACATCGTACATCTGGTCGGAAGATCGGAGGCGGTCAACGCAGGCACAGCCACGGGATCACCTCCGCTTTTCCCGCCGTCGAGATTAAACTGCATGAGTATTTAGAACATTCTATGGGGGATTCTGATATTCTCATTCACTTTAATACTATTAGCACAGCACAAACTTCAGGTCACTCAAAATAAAATGGTTAGGTTCATGCTGAACCTAGGACCCAGATCACATGTTGGCCAGGAACAACTTCAGTCACTAGGTATGCTCAATGTCTCTGACAGGGCCAAACAAATCAGGCTGACTAATGCCTTCAAAATTTTCTATGACAGAGCTCCAGAGTATCTAAAGAATGATTTTGTTAAAGCAAATGAGAGGAGTGGACATAATACAAGAAACAGGATGTTTAATTTTTAGGTCCCGAGAATCCAAGGACAGGGTAAGCAAACATTCTTCTTCACTGCCATCAAAGACTGGAACGACCTACCCCAGTCAGTCCGTGAAAAGAGAACACCTGTATTCCTTCAGACGTAGCCTGAAGGAACACCTGAACCGGACAGCTGCGAGAAGGGAGCACCAAGCTTATGTCTACTACCAAATACGACATAAGAGATAGACAAACCAAACTGAAATGATTTCTGATTACGGATTACTGATATTTACTATAGGATGTAAGGTATCTTAAAATAACCCCCTAGAAATACTTTCTCAAAAGTATCTATTTCTTTATCCTCCCCATTTCTCCAGCTAACCTAATCCCACAAGGACCCCAATGGAAATACGCCTAACGGCCTTATTGGGCTATCCTTAGTTGGAATTATGCAAGGCTGGTACATGTCATTTTTGTAACATACTATGTGGTACCAACTCTGTAAATTGCTAACTGAATAAATATCATTATTATTATTTTTTGTATTAGTACTGAACTGCATTCTGCGAAGGTTGTTAATGTTTATGCGAACACTCTTAAGAGTACAGTACATTCTATTGTATTATTACCCGATTCCTCAGCGATCAAGGCTATTACGTTTGCTCAAGCGTTACATGAGGTGAATGACACCAATGTTTTCCAAACTTTCATTTTAAATGCCACAAATGGCTTAATGAAATTATATGCGGATACGAAGTTATGTAATGCTTCCTGTGTACCTTGTAAATTTGAAGAAATTAATTCTCTTCCCGTGGCACCAGTGCGCACAGGGAACTCTCCTGGTAAGGATGATAGCATGCGTATTTACGAGGATTTACAAGGTACCGACTTTCCTGAGGCTCATGGTCCGCTTAAGGCGTTATTGAGGGAATTTAATGAGTCCGTACATTTGAAAGGGGACGCTATGGGGTTTACTGACATTATATACCATAAAATGGTGTTGAGTGACAAGGATCAGAAGCCCGTTTACCTGCCTATGTATCGCTTATCACACAGTCAACGGGAATTGACTGATAAACATGTTTCAGATTTACTTTCTCAGGACGTAATTCAACCACCGTCACTTTGGCGATCACCTCTTTTCTTAGTACCGAAGAAGGCGAAGGGGGAGTTTAGAGTCGTGGTAGACTTTAGAAAACTTAATACCATTTCGGAGACCGATAATTTTCATATGCCGGCGATACCGGAAATTCTTGCTAGTTTGGGAACGAATAACAAGGTATTTTCTACCCTCGATCTTTCGAGTTGGTTTTCTTCAAATTGGGTTATCACCGGAATCAAGACAATATACGGCATTTAATTCTCCCTCCGGTACTTTCGAGTACAAACGTCTACCCATGGGCCTTAAGAATTCACCAGCGATTTTTCAGAGATTAATGAATAATGTATTGGCAGGATTGATCGGTCACAATGTTTATGTATATATAGACGATATTATAATGTTTTCTAGAACGGTAGAGTAACATCTTATCGCACTGAGAAATATACTTTCTAAATTAAATGAGGCAGGCTTAAAAATTAAAATCAGTAAATGTGAATTCTTTAAAAAGAAACTGTAATTTTTGGGGCATGAATTAACTCCGGACGGGGTAAATACCACTGCTCAATTAACAAACTCTATCACTAAATTTCCTACGCCCACTAACGTAAAGCAGTTAAGGCAATTTTTGGGCCTCTCAGGCTACTATAGGGCATTTATAAAAAAAACTACGCTAGCATCGCGAAGCCCCTATATATTTTACTCAAGAAGGACGCTGAATTATTGTGGGGAGTTGAACAAGAGGGTTCTTTTGCTGAATTAAAGGCGAGCTTAACTTCTCGACCGACCCTTGCTTTCCCTGACTTTAAGAAACCTTTCTATATTAATTCTGATGCATCATAAACTGGGTTTGGGGCTGTTCTTATGCAGTATGACGATAGGAATCTCTTACGGCCGTTAGGATTCGCTAGCCGTTCTTTAAAACCTGCAGAACAGAATTATTGTGTTACCGATTTAGAAGGTGCAGCGCTAATTTGGGCGTTAAATATTTTTCGTGAGGTAATATATGGTTATGATGTAACTGTTTGGACAGACCATAAGCCTTAATTAAATTGTTTGATGATAAACTTCTCACGGGTAGACGTGCCAGGTGGAAGTTGACATCATCATACAATCCTATATTATTGTACGTGAAGGAAAGCTCAACACAGTTGCCGATGCGTTATCAAGGAATCCTGTTGGTCTAGTGTCGGTTAACGCTTTGTTGAGCAGTAAAAGTATTGCGTTAGATCAGCGTAAAGATAATTTTTGGGGTAAAGTAATTCTTGCTTTGGAATCGGGTGATTTCAGCGACAATGTTCTTGGTCACCCCGACTTAGCAGGTTTTGATTATTTTATTTTTGTAATGCATGAAGGGTGTTTGTACAGAAAGAGGGATTTAAATGACAGGGTAATTTTGCAACTCGTCATTCCAGATTAGCAAGTTTGTACTTTATTACATATTTTACATGAACATGATACAATTGGGGATCCGGGGAAGCTACGATGTTTGACACTAGCCCAGATAAATTATTATTGGCGGACGATGAAAAAGGATATAGATAGATATATTGACTGTTGTTCTACATGTACCACTATTAAGCCTAAGTTGAGCCCGGAAGTGAAAATCGGGGAATATCCGATTCCGGCGTATCCTTTCGATGTGGTTGCTATAGATTTATTGAAACTTCCATTGACTGACGCCGGCAATCAATATGTAATACTTAGTATTTGTCATTTTGCACGGTATGTAGTGTTATCAGTGTTGCAGGATAAAGAAGCGAAATCGGTCGCTAATAAATTTTTAGCGGACGTCGTGTGTAAATTTGGTTGTCCTAATACAATTATAACTGATAATGGTACAGCATTTTGTAATTCTAGTATGACGAAACTATGGGATGAATATAATATACATCATGTTACTGTTTGTCCTCATTCACCCCAATCTAATGGCTTGGCGGAACGCGCTAATCAATCTCTTATCCTTGCGCTTCGCGGCTTGTTATTAGATCGTGATACGAGTACTTGGGATTCAGTTTTACATTTTGCAGAATCAACTCTAAATTGTTCGATAAATTCCTCAATTGCGGATTCGCCTTATTTTATTATGTTTGGTAGAGATATGAGACTTCCTCATAATTCGTTAGTTCAGTCTAATTCTCCTGTTTATAACTGCGATGATTACGTGTTGTATCACTTGAATAATTTTCGGTCTATTTATAAGACTTTACGCAGTTCTCTTTCGAATTCAAAGGAAGACATGATGGACGTAGCGAATAAACGTAAGAGGGATGTTAATATTGTTGTAGGGGATCTTGTTTATTTGAGGGAGTTTTACGCCAAAGATAAATTACAACCTGTTTTCGAGGGTCCTTACCGCGTAATTTCAGTCGACAAGAATAGTACTGTTATAAAACACTTAGAAAAGGCCGTTGAGAAAAGGGCTCATATGAATCATTTGAAACGTGTTATACGCAATTTACCTGGTTATGAAGATATTTCTGTTGACCACAAACCGGTGAGTCCGAGGAATGTTAGGGGACGTAAACGGCTTAAAGAGACAAATGGTGCTCATAAGTATAATTTAAGATCGATTAATGTTGCTTTTGTTAAAGAGGAAAGTAATTTTGTTGCTCAATGGTGGGTTGATAATTTGGGAATGAATTTGGATTAATTTTACATGTAAATTTTAGTCATCATTTTTTGTTTTCGGTTCCTCAGATGGGTGTCGTAGGAAGGATTGTAGGGCGTGTCTTGGTAGTATGGATACCGGGATAATATATCTACTATTTTTGGGAAGAATTTTGAAAGTTATATTCATGCTTTAATTCACGCGGAGAATGATCTTGTAACATCTGACTTACTTTCCTTGGCTGTCTTATTCGATTTGCTGAGATTGGCAAATAGGGAATTTTATTTGGTTTCTTTAGTGGGTCCCTCAGAATTTAAGTCTTATTACCGTTTTCTCGAGATGTATGTAAGTCACGGTAAATTTCTTGTTTTTGATCCCTTTTGCATCTGATGTTTGACTTGGTCTGAAATTTTACCTATTCCGGTAAAAAGTTCATAATACCTTGCTCACTATTATTTTTCCTGACGAGAATTTGCTAGTTTCGAAAGGGAAGTATACAGATGATTACTATTCGCTACTGAGTTCCTCCACTGTTCATGCGTTTTGTCACACGGCTCTTGGCTTGTTTACTATTTGCCCAGCGTCTGCCGTTCCTTTACTGCCATTGAAGTCTAACAAATGCATTCAAGCTATTATTGGCAATGCCGATATCCTGGATAACTGTAATTACACTCCGGTTCAATTTCACTCATTTTTGTTTTCATGTTCAAGTAATTAATACTAATTTTCTTTATTTTGTGAATGCTTCAGAACTACTGGTTACTTGCCCGGACCATGCACCCTTTCATAAATCATGTATTGGCCAAGTTTATGTAAGAGACTCGTGTCTGTTGGTTTCATCTCATATTACTCTTTACCCATCATTCACTCACATGCTTTCGTTCACAGAACAGGATATTCTGTTTGCTAGCATTCCGTCTGAAGTAAACATTACAAACAACTTTTCATTTCCCAAGATAATTTCGCGTGAGATTGAAACTTTGGAGCTGATTAACACATCCATGGATACGTTGTCATTCATGCATTTCGTTCGCCCTGAGTATATCTACCCTATGCCACTGTTCACTGGTCTTGTCGTGCTTATTTTCATTATCATTTTCCTTGTAATTTCCAAGAACATTGAGGGTAGGTTGACAAGGATTGAGATTATTCAAAATATTATACCATAAATTGTTTTCCTTATGTGTAAGGCAGTAGAGGCCTGAAAACAGACCTGTGGTATTTTTTTTTTGGTACGATTCCGTGTTTAACTTACTTTGCATAAATTTTATTTGTATATTACAATTGTTCTTTTTCAGGTTTGCTATTTTTCAGCAATTTGTTTTTGTATATCTTCCATGTAATTTGTATTGCGTATATAACTATTTTGCACATTTAATTTGTTATTGCATAGTGCATATTATCTGATTGGTTTAATTTTTTTTCCTTGTTATTCCATGTTGAAAACCAGATTTCAAAGATATTTCCTATCTCTTTCTTTTCCTTAGTATAAGCTCCAACGTAGTGTGTTTCTATATTGAAAATTAGTTGCACTCTACATCTACAAATTCATCACAGTGTTATCAATGTGGAAATCTAGTATTATAACTCTTGAAACACGAGTTATCAATTATAATTTAAGTATTAACTTGGACTATACCCTACTATTTATTGTATTCATATTTCAGAACAACTAATGACTAGATAACATTTTGATCAAAGACATTGATTAAGCGATGTGGTAATTGGTGGATCCAATCGAAAGGATGATGAACTTTCTCTACATTGCTTCAGTTATGTTCGATTTGCTCTTATGTCTTTGTTGTTTGGGATATGTTTACACTTATATATATATAATCTCTTTCTATTGTTCTTATGTACATTTTTCTTCCAGATTATTCTTAATTTTAAATTCCTTTTTATATAATGGATTTACATACTTCAAAAATTTACAAACATAAATCACAAAACAAGAAAATGTATTCTTAATACTATAATCACTTTCTATTATATTTTATTTGGGAGTAATTTCAGTGGTAGAAATGATATTCTCTTATCTTTAAGGGGGGCGTGTTAGGTACTCCAATATATCCAACTATTACTCCGTGAATTACTTAAACACTAGAGTACATATTTAAAGTATATCTCACTATAATAACCTTAATACAACTACTCATATTAGTAAACATAGTATTTCTTACATCGACTGTACATGATGGAGGCAAGTGGTACTGGCGCCTAGAATCTGAGGTTTAAATAGACGTCAGCTACCTAGTCAGCATTCCCAAGATCTCACTATAGAGTTGGTTACAACGTGACCGCTCTGATGGAAAGTCACCCAGAACAAATCACGTTGGAAACCACACCTTATTACGTCATTATCGACCGGTACTAGGATTGGTCGTGATGTACACGTGAATGATAATGAGTGGTTTTACGTCATATATAAGGTGGATAATTGGATATCCAGAGAGCGAGGGCAGGAAAGGCAGAGACCCCCGGCTCGCTCATCGAAGGGTCAGAGGTTAGCTCTGTGTGTGATAAACAGACTATATACCATACTTGAATTAATCGTACCGTTACGAATACTTATACAATCAATATATTAGTGTACTTCTGAATAAGTCTTAAGATATCTTTCATTACACTATTGCTAATTATTCTCAAGTTTCATTTACCTAATTTTAACATTAATTTGAGTTATGTAATTAATCCCAGGGTAAGCCTGCGATGGTGGCAGCTTTTATATAGGAGAATTGATACCATTATTAACCCTATTCCCCTCCACCTTACATATACTGTACATGTGTGTATATGTATGTATGTATATGTAGGTATGTGTATAAATATGTGTATGTATTGTATGTATGTGTGTGTATGTATCTGTGTATAATTATGTATGTGTATGTGTGTATGTATATATATATATATATATATATATATATATATATATATATATATATATGTATGTATATATATGTATATTTATGTATATATATGTATATAATTATATACCTTTCCTGTTCCCAATAGTGAACAAATAAATACAAGTCCGTTGCTGGTACCGACAGGGATACAAAGGTAATTGGAGAAAGAGGTAAAGAATATCCCCGTCCCAGAGGGTAGGCTAATCGGCTAATTGTTCTACTTATAAGATTTAAAATATCGCCATAAAAATGGCAACACTATTCTAGGATGCCAACAATGAATTTCCTGAATTTGTATATATGCTGTGAGTTTTCTAAAAATCTGTCAGTCTCTTTGAAGATGGTTACATAACATAACCCGAAACGTTAGAGAATAAAGATTCATAGCTCTTCCCTGAGAGCCATAGCTCCTCCACCCAATCCATCTACCTGTCAGTATGGAATATTCATATATATATATATATATATATATATATATATATATATATATATATATATATATATATATAAAAAGGAGAAATCTGATAGTTCTACCAGTATTTCTCCCCAACCTGACTTGGTGGGGGGCAGACAGTCTTTTAATCGTTTTCCGGCATCCCTAAGCATGACAAGTTGTGTATTTGATGACAAATATAACTGCTAGGGATATATACTGTATATATATATATATATATATATATATATATATATATATATATATATATATATATATATATTATTTTTGAATATTTTTTTTATTTTGTTCTTACTGTCTGTGAAAAGGACATGATTCATGATAATCGTAACTGACATCGAATGTACTAAGACACAGCAAACCTTAGCAGGAAGGGGGACGGATAATCATAACGTCCAGGTCGGCTTGAAAAGTAATGTTGAATAATTATGAAATGCAAGAACATTATTGAATGTTGTTATCATTGTGTCTAATTATCAAGTCGAAACGAATCATATATTTGCATTATAGGTTTAAAAATAGGTACAATATATTTCAAAAAAATACTTTTATGGCTTGAATATAAGGTATATAACATTTTAGTTTAAGTTTTAACTTAACCCTTATTTAGCGGGCTAGGCGGTTTATTTATATGTACCGCCCAGCGGGGTGTTTTTAGCCAAAATAGGGCTGTTTACGTGATCATTTTCATGCCTAAATAAGACCCAGAACGTAAAACAAGTATCTATCCCTGAAAGGGCATAAACAGAGCTTTCGAATGACACCATAACGATCCTTTTAGGATGGCTAGTTTTCTTGCAACAACCGCGCAACGCGAGTGCAAAAAGCATGTAATTAGGCACTTTCCCCATACAATTCCGTATATAGCGAGTGAGAGAGGGAGGAGGAGGTGGGATTCGTGTCGGTAGGTTCTCCGCGGTGGTCTGGAGCAGTCATACGCTCGCTACTCTCCTGCCACCACTTGTCTCTCTCTCTCAGAAACATTACGTGCTGAAATTGCCACACGACCTATGTCGCGCACCGCCACATAGTCCAGATTTATTTAACTCGACTTATGTTGCGCCCCGACACTTAGGGGTTAATATCCTCTCAGCCGGGCTCGAACCCAGACAGTCAGGAATAGTGTCCAAGCTTTAATCAACTTAAATTATGTGTTTGTGAGATATACAAAATAATAATGTTTAATTAGGAGGAAGTTTAAGGATGAGATTTAATTATACAGTGCAATAATGATTATACTCCATTTCTTTTCATCTGACGATAAATTGAATCCCTTAGTAGTTAAGTTATCGATACTTAATGGAAAAAAATATGAAATTACTATGTCTCTGCATCATTTTAAGACCATGTTTATTAAATTAGCACCATATTTCACTACAAAATAATCAAGACATTCTGATGGGAACTTTGCAATTTACCGTCAGTTGAAAAGTATAATTATGTGGTCTAGATGCTTATTCAACAAACTTCCAAACAAATAATTTTATATTCACATTAGGAAGAACCCTTATACGAAATATAGAGAAAGTGCTTTGTGACGCACGTCAGCTCCCCAGCGACCGCGAGGGGGCGGCGGTTGGCTCCCTATCCTCTTCTTCCCTCTTCCCAGGCAGTGAAATGGGCTACAGTTATCAGAGAATGTTGTTCTTTCTTTCATAGTGTTCGTGTTGTTACAGACAGTCCCGTGGTGGTCTTTACTTTCGTCTGTGACAACGGGAAGTATTTTGTATCATTAGTAGAATATAAGATGCATTGTGGAGGGAGAGAGAGAATAGCGCGAGCGTGGTGGTAATATGTGCGTGCATAGGTATGTGTTGCCTCCCTCACTCGAGGTGTTTTCCCACTCGCGCGCTTTCCCGCGCCCTTGATTGGCTGGTGGTTCCTGGCGCCTTCTGCAGCCCTGCTGCCTGGTGACGTAGTCGTCTGTGATTGGCGGCCGTGGTCCTGGGACGGTGGTGCGGGCTCCTGTCCTTGTGTCTCCCTCAAAGCTCCTCGTAGTGCTGTCATGCTAACATCCCTTTGCAATCTATCAGCCCACCTCACCCCCCTATTGCGAACTTTCTCTACCACTGCTTACCTTCTTCTCTCTGTATATCCTACTATTAATTAACTGCCCTTCCCCTTGACGTTGATTTCATATATCCGTCACTGTATTATACAGCGAGCTCTCAGAGATATTATATGTACTTAGTTAGGCATTTTGGATCAGAGGGTTATCCATTTTGGCTTGGGGAGGTTTGACATACTCATTGTGTAGCCCCAACCTTATTTTCTTGGGTGTCTGCCAGGTTAGTCGATGCTAGACTGGGAAGAGGCTATCAGGTTGCAGTTTCCTATGAGCATAGACTTCGTTGAGCCTATGCAACTGTACCGGATACCTGCGGAGGCCTAGGTCACTTTCTTGTCTGTGTACCTTAGAGCCTAGCACTGTGTTGGCATGAGGGCGTTGGCCTAGTCCACCCAGCACTGTGCTAGCTCATTAGCTTTTGACTTAGGAGGGTCGCCAGGAGAGAACCAGGTACACGAGACATGGATCTCTCAAGAGAGCACCCCGTCATTTAATGTAAATAGGCGCACAGACTTGAGAACGAGACTAGGCTACCGAGCAGGTGGCTCGGCCCAGGTAGCTTAGCCTACGACTCCCCTGCTAGACTTCGTCCACCTGGCAGACCCCCGATTAGGGTTTATAATCTCATTGTGTATATGTGTGCAGCATTATTGCTCCTTATGTTTATAGTAAGTCGTGATTGTTGCTGAGAGACCCAACCAGAGCAGGCTAGTGCCTGGTGGGAGAAAGCACATCTTTTTGTGGTTAGAGTTTAGACTGCCGACTGTTTTATAATTACACCTGTGCCAGATAACACCGTATGTCCCTACACTATATATGTTCCCACAGTAATAATACACAGTTCAGAATCCGATACGTACTTCTTAGTTGCATCTGACTTTTGCAGAAGATTCCGGCATGATGCTTTAGGACTTTCTTTGTTTCACTTTCTTTCAGACAGGAGTGGCAGTTTACTGATTATTTAACGTAACGTTAATAATCCTTCTTCTAGTTTTCTATTAAATCGTTGCTGCGATTTAATTACGCTATCTATCTTTTTCCTTGTATACTTTAATAAAGTAATCGTATGTTGTATGAGTATAGGCTGCTTCAGTGATCATCAGCCTATAGTGTGCACCTTTTACCGAGTCATAGGATACCTCGTTGTCCAGGCACGACTCAGGGCGGTATAGGTGTTTTGTTCTCCAGTGGTTCAGGCAGGGGTTGGAACTAGTGTTACCGTTGTTGCATTTAGCCTTATCTAGTACCATGAAGAAGAGCCCTGTGTCTTGTAGAACCTGCATCGTAACAAATGGCGACCTTGCTTAGGATTTTGTGAACTTAAGAAATACTGTGGGAGTATAGTGGTAATTTTTTTATTGAGGAATACAGTGGACACAGATTTTTTTGGGCAAGCAGTATAACACATAAAGAGGCTTCAGATAACTTTAGGTGAATAGGTGCTTGCATAAGAGATTATAGATACTTTTTTTTTTTTTATAAACTTGCACACTTCTCAGTATACACCATGTCTAGCAACAGCTCAGTTAACGGGGATAATCAGACAGTACAGCCTACGGGTGTTGAGCCGCAGCAGGAATTTAATAATGGCATCAGAGTTATTAATTGTGAGGCTGATGCGAGGAAGTTTGTGGAGATACCAGTAACAGCGATTCGGTTGGAGGGGATTGATTGCTATGGTCTGCGTTGTTTGGCCATGGTCCTGGGGCATGTCGGCTTTGGCAGCATGTCTAGGAGTGACCTGGTGGCTTGTGTGTTGGGTGGTGGCAGTGGGTTGCAGGGTGGAGCGGGGGCTTGGGAGCCTTTATCCAAGCCTCCCTTCCACTCTACTCCTATCGCTCCCCCTCGGTTACCAGACCTTGGCACGCTTCCGCAATCTGATAGTCGCTGGCAGCGTGGTTTGCCCCTGGGTGAGCCACTGGGTGGGTCTCCTATAACTGCCCCTCCCCTTCAGGGTTTGACTGCTGATATGTTGTTGCAACTGGAGTTGGCTAAGATCCAGATCCAGCGTGAAGTTGAGATGGCTTAGATCCAGCGTGAAGTTGAGATGGCTAAGATTCAGGTCGAGATGACTAAGGTTCAGGCTGAGGAGAGGACAGCATGCCATGAGGCAGAGTTGCAGGTTGAAGCAACTAGGTACTGTGCTGAGATGGATGTTGAGAAATCTAGGGTGAGACAACAGGGCGGCATCTCGGTTCTGGGAATCGTGGGTCTGAGTCTTTATCGCACTTGCTTAAATTAGTCCTGTGTTCGATGAGTCTGGTGTGACTGAGTTTTTTGCACGGTTTGAGAAGAAGTGTCGGGAGCATGAGTGGCCGGAGATTAAGTGGGCAGCCCTTGTATCAACAAAGCTTGTTGGGAAAGGTCTCAAGGCATATGACTCGCTGTCATTGGAGGACTGTACTAACTATGTGGTGTTGAAGGAGGCTGTGCTCCAGGCCTATGAGTTGCAACCAGAAACCTACAGGTTGAAATTTCGGGGTGTTGTAAAGAGCAAGGAGAGCTCTTTCCTTGAACATGCCCGAGAACTGACTGACACTATGGGGAACTGGCTCCGGTCTGAGAATGCGATAACAGTTGATCAGGTTAAGCAGTTATTTTTGTTGGAGCAGTTCTTCCGGTGCACAGGCAGCGACCTAACATTAAACCTGAAGGAAAAATGCCCTAAGACCGTAGAGGAGGCAGCTAAGTTTGCTGACCTCCGGCTTTCTTTGATTCGTGGGTGCGGGTCTGCTCATCGAAGTGAGACAGGTAACAAGGGGCATAACACTCCACCCCCCAAAGTCAAGGAAGCACAAAATAACACTGTAAAAAGTAAGAGCAGTGATACCCATTATAACTACAAACACAAAACCGTCCCGTTTTCAAAGGGGCAGGGCCCTTCCCCACCAGCTCAAGGGGAGAAGTCTAGTGGTGAAGTGAAATGTTTTAAATGTCAGAAGGTGGGTCACTTTGCACGTACATGTCCGATTAATATTCCTGCTAAGCCTGTGGCTTTGGTTCGCAACATGGGGGTGTCTCTGAGTTCTTCTGCGTCTGCCCGGGGTAGGTCGTCAGTTGCGGGGACACAGCCTGTGAAGAAGGGTTTGGAGAGCTCGACACCTGTCCAAGACACTTTTTTTGCAGCCATCGAGGGCGCGGGCTTGCGAGCTGGGGGAATACTAAACATCAGGTCAAATTGTTGCGTGACACTGGGGCATCACAGACACTTCTTAAAAATTTCACAGGCAAACTTATAAACGCGGCTCGGGTTGTTGTGGTACAGGGGATCAATCCTACCAGGTCATACACGTTGATTAGGTTGGAGGTGGAGGTGGATGGTGTGTGTCGTGAACTTGATGTTGGGATTGTAGAGAGCTTGCCAGTTGAGGGCGTCGACCTCCTTCTGGGCAACGACTTTGCGGTGCTCACTTCGGAGGTTCCACCCTTAGTTGTTGCCGAGAGGGCGGCCGACGTTAATAGGGAGAATCGGGAGTGGGTCGAGAGGTGTCAGCTTAAACAGATGGCCTGTGCAGTCACCCGTTCTCGCGCGTCAGTTCAGTCACAACCATTGTCTCAGTCTTCAGATCAGCGGAGGAAAGGTCCGAGGAAAGTAGCTAAAGGTGGATTTCAAGGTGTTGATTCCGCGGCTCTTCTGGGGGACTCGGTATTGGCACCATTATTATTGTCTGGAGTGGACCCTGAGCCTGTATCACTGGGTGAACAGGCAGGGCCAGTGAAGACTCCATGGCAGAGCCGTTTTGTAGCCAGGCAAGATCGGGTCTCTAAGTCTAGTATCGGTGAGGGTAACAAAGTGCTCCAGGAGCAGCTTGATGCGTTGACACCTGCAGATATCAGTAGACTTCAGATTGATGACCATGAGCTCCAAAGTTACAGTCATGGCGCAATGGACCTCGAAGAAGATGGGGATGCTAAGCCGGGGGACTTCTTCCGTTACGAGAGAATTTTATACAGACGGTATCTAGACCCCAAATCGAAGTGGGAGGGTGGTGTGAGGGTAGTAGACCAGCTGGTTGTGCCGAGTGGGTGTCATGAAAACCTACTGCGGTTGGCTCACGATGTGCCAGTGGCAGGGCACCTGGGGGTCAGTAAGACGGTAGTGGGGTTGGGTAGATTGTTCTGGTGGCCAGGGATGAGGGCAGATGTTGGTGCATGGGTTGCAGGGTGTGTAACGTGCCAGACTGTAAGAAAGCCCATCCATGTGATACCCAAGGCTCCGTTGTACCCCATTCCTGTCATTGGGCCGCCTTTTAGTAAGATAGTTGTGGACATGGTTGGCCCTCTACCACCTACTAGTGCTGGGAATAAATTCTTATTGACTATAATGGATGTTGCTACGAGATACCCGGATGCATACCCCATGCGTAATGGCTCCGCTAAGACTGTGGTCAAGAACTTGCTGCTTTACTGTTCAAGATACGGGTACCCGCAAGAAGTGCAGTCAGACCAGGGGTCAAATTTCACTTCGAACATATTCCAACAAACTCTCCAGCAGCATGGCATATGCTCTGTCGTTTCATCTGCCTATCATCCCGAGAGTCAGGGGGCACTTGAGAGGTGGCACTCGACCCTCAAGAGTATGCTTAAATGTTACTGCTTGGAGAATGGCAAGGAGTGGGATCTGGGGCTGCCTTATGTGTTGTTCGCGGCGAGAGAGGTACCTGGTGAGAGTTTGGGTTTCAGCCCCAACCAGCTTGTTTTTGGCCATAACGTCAGGGGTCCACTGTCCATGGTGAAAGAGATATGGGAAGGTCTACAGAAACCATACTCAGTGTTGAAGTACGTTCTCGAGAGTCGTGAAAGGATGGTAAATTGTATGGAGTCGGCAGGGAGGAATTTGGTAGACTCTCAGGCGAAAATGAAGGACCGTTACGATGTGAAGACGAAGCTCCGGGAGTTTGGGGTGGGGCAGGAGGTTATGTTGTTGCTGCCTCTGCCAGGTCATCCACTGTCAGCAAAGTATACGGGTCCTTATTTTGTCACTAAGAAGCTGTCGGACCTAGATTATCTTGTTGCAACCCCTGACCGGCGTAAGAAACATCAAATATGCCATGTGAACTTGATGAAGGAGTTTGTGAGGCGCCCCTCAGAGCCTCTCACTGTCCCTGTGTTGGTCTGCAGCGGCCAGGGTGGAGAAGGAGGGGGGGATAGTCATGCTCTGGGGGAAGATAGCTGGGATTGCCATGTTTCTGCGGAACAGTGGGCGGGGAATTGTGTTCAGGTGGCAGAGCAGGCTATCGAGCACCTGCCTGAGCACCAGCGTGCAGCCGTGCGCCACCTGTTCCAGTCATACCCCGCTGTTTTCGCGGAGCACCCAGGCCTCACAACTCAGACGGTGCATGATGTTGACGTGGGAGACAACCCGCCCTTCAAGTCAGTGCCTTATCGTGTGCCTCCTATCAAATTGCCAGCCCTCCGGGAGGAGCTGAGGTAAATTATGATAGAGAGAGGGCTGATTAAGGAAGGGCCGGTGCGTTGGACCTCCCCAGTAACTCTGCAGCCTAAGCCAGACGGGAAGGTGCATTTCTGTATAGACTTTCGCAGACTTAATGGCTTGACCGCCACCAATCCTTATCCCCTTCCTCGCGTCGATGACAGTGTTGACAAAATCGGGAATGCCACATACCTCACCAAGGTCGACCTGGTGAAGGGTTATTGGCAGGTGCCCCTGTCTGCGCGAGCGAAGGAGGGATGCGGCTTTTGTGTGGATGGCAAGACATATATGTGAAATGTCATGCCTTATGGGTTGAAAAACGCACCTGCTACCTTCCAAAGTCTGATGAATGATATTGTTAGTGACATTCCCAATTGTACTGTATATCTCGATGATGTCATTGTCTATGATACTGATTTTGGTAGTCACTGCGAGCATCGTAATATCTTGTTTCGGAAGCTGTGTGAAGCTGGGTTGGTCGTGAACCTGGGGAAATGCGACTTTGTGCAGACAACTGTGCAGTATCTTGGCTTTGTGGTAGGTTTGGGACGGGTGTCCCCCCCCCCCCCAGAGCAAGATACTGGGCATCGATCGGTTTCCCAGGCCAACCACCAAGCGTCAGATCATGTGCTTTCTTGGCATGATAGGCTACTACAGACTCTTTATACAAGGGTATTCGACTGTTCTTGCTCCCCTGACTGACCTTTTGGCAAAGACGGTGAAGTTTCAGTGGTCGCCTGAGTGTGAAAAGGCGTTTGGGTTCGTGAGGCACTTACTATGCACCCATCCTATTCTCAGGGCGCCGGACTTTACAAGGAGTTTTCAGCTGGCGACAGACGCCAGTGGTGTTGGGGCCGGTGCAGTCCTCTTGCAAACGGACGACGAGGGTCTGGAGCACCCCGTCAGCTTTTACTCTAAAAAGTTCAACTCCGCTCAGAGGAACTATTCTACCATCGAGAAAGAGTTGTTGGCGATTGTGCTTGCTTTGAAGCACTTTGAGGTGTATGTTCCAGCCTTCGGCCCAGTCGTGGTCATTTACACAGATCACCACCCTCTAAAGTTCCTCAACCAGTTCCACAAACGGAACATGCGGCTGACACGGTGGTCACTTATGCTCCAAGAATACAATCTTGATATCAGGCATATTGCCGGTTGTGAAAACGTTATAGCTGACTGTCTTTCGAGGGAGGAGGACAAGGGGTAGATGGCCACAGGTTGTGTGGGTTGCATGGAGGAAAATAGGCTACATATATTTAAAGCCGAACAAAAAACAACAATAAAATTTAAAATCAAAATAAAAAATCTCTTTCTGTTATATTAAATTTAGGTATGTTTTGTTACAGCTGAAGCACTAGCTATTAGTGGGCTGAGTTTCGTAGAACTCGCTTTCGGAGCGTAACAATTTTAAGTTTTGCTATTGTGTTGAGGGGGTAAATATATAAGTTTGTTTCATTTTATAAGTATGTTTTTTTGTGAAACCTATATGCTGTATTATTGTGCTGGGATGGGGAGGTTAGGTGACGTGTGCCGATTTCATATATCAGAACTTGCCTAATGTTAAGTGTCTAATATCTTGGGGGGGGTGTGATGCACGTCAGCTCCCCAGCGACCGCGAGGGGGCGGCGGTTGGCTCTCTATCCTCTTCTTCCCTCTCCCCAGGCAGTGAAATGGGCTACAGTTATCAGAGAATGTTGTTCTTTCTTTCATAGTGTTCGTGTTGTTACAGACAGTCCCGTGGTGGTCTTTACTTTCGTCTGTGACAACGGGAAGTATTTTGTATCATTAGTAGAATATAAGATGCATTGTGGAGGGAGAAAGAGAATAGTGCGAGCGTGGTGGTAATATGTGCGTGTGTAGGTATGTGTTGCCTCCCTCACTCGAGGTGTTTTCCCGCTCCCTTGATTGGCTGGTGGCTCCTGGCGCCTTCTGCAGCCCTGCTGCCTGGTGACGTAGTCGTCTGTGATTGGCGGCCGCGGTCCTGGGACGGTGGTGCAGGCTCCTGTCCTTGTGTCTCCCTCAGAGCTCCTCGTAGTGCTGTAACGCTAACATCCGTTTGCAATCTATCAGCCCACCTCATCTCCATATTGCGAACTTTCTCTACCACTGCTTACCTTCTTCTCTCTGTATATCCTACTATTAATTAACTGCCCTTCCCCTTGACGTTGATTTCATATATCCGTCACTGTATTATACAGCGAACTCTCAGAGATATTATATGTACTTAGTTAGGCATTTTGGATCAGAAGGTTATCCATTTTGGCTTGGGGAGGTTTGACTTACTCATCGTGTAGCCCCAACCTTATTTTCTTGGGTGTCTGCCAGGTTAGTCGATGCTAGACTGGGGAGAGGCTATCAGGTTGCAGTTTCCTATGAGCATAGACTTCGTTGTGCCTATGCAACTGTACCGGGTGCCTGCGGAGGCCTAGGTAATTTTCTTGTCTGTGTACCTTAGAGCCTAGCACTGTGTTGGCGTGAGGGCGTTGGCCTAGTCCACCCAGCACTGTGCTAGCTCGTTAGCTTTTGACTTAGGAGGATCGCCAGGAGAGAACCAGGTACACGAGACCTGGATCTCTCAAGAGAGCACCCCGTCATTTAATGTAAATAGGCGCACAGACTTGAGAACGACACTAGGCTACCGAGCAGGTGGCTCGGCCCAGGTAGCTTAGCCTACGACTCCCCTGCTAGACTTCGTCCACCTGGCAGACCCCCGATTAGGGTTTATAATCTCATTGTGTATATGTGTGCAGCATTATTGCTCCTTATGTTTATAGTAAGTCGTGATTGTTGCTGAGAGACCCAACCAGAGCAGGCTAGTGCCTGGTGGGAGAAAGCACATCTTTTTGTGGTTAGAGTTTAGACTGCCGACTGTTTTATAATTACACCTGTGCCAGATAACACCGTATGTCCCTACACTATATATGTTCCCTCAGTAATAATACACAGTTCAGAATCCGATACGTACTTCTTAGTTGCATCTGACTTTTGCAGAAAATTCTGGCATGATGCTTTAGCACTTTCTTTGTTTCACTTTCTTTCAGACAGGAGTGACAGTTTACTGATTATTTAACGTAACGTTAATTATCCTTCTTCTAGTTTGCTATTTAATCGTTGCTGCGATTTAATTACGCTATCTATCTTTTTCCTTGTATACTTTAATAAAGTAATCGTATGTTGTATGAGTATAGGCTGCTTCAGTGATCATCAGCCTATAGTGTGCACCTTTTACCGAGTCATAGGATACCTCGTTGTCCAGGCACGACTCAGGGCGGTATAGGTGTTTTGTTCTCCAGTGGTTCAGGCAGGGGTTGGAACTAGTGTTACCGTTGTTGCATTTAGCCTTATCTAGTCCAATGAAGAAGAGCCCTGTGTCTTGTCGAACCTGGATCGTAACAGCTTCCATCTGGACATTATATGGTCATTCCTAAGATGAATGAAACAGTTGAATATAGGCCAACACAAACTGGAAGGGGCGTAATAATTATATTGAAGGAGTTTACATTCGAATATAAAAATACAGTTGTTGTTCTTGTTGTTGTTCCCCAAGCTGCCTGGCCGAACAGCCCCAAGGCCCCGAGCAAGGCCAAGGCCATAACCGAGCGCCCCCACAGAACCCTCCCACACGAGACGTAGACATATAACGGAGCTAAAATCACCCTAAAAACTAGGCCAGTTAAGATTGAATTGACCCACAATAAAGCCTGGGTGACCGAAGCCACTCCATGGCGGGGAGCGGAGGAGGGTGCGGAAACGCCCGGGAAACCAAAGCCCCACCCAGGGCCCTGTGCCCCTCAGCAATTATGAAGAGAAAGTAGAGGGGCAAAGGAAAAATACAGTAGGTACACTCGGATACCATAGTCTCTACCCCATTCATAATAATTTATGGGCCCCCTTTGTCTTTCGTTATGTAATTATAACTACCTGGATTGATTTTTGAATAGAGCTTGTTTTTCAATAAATGGTATAAACTGTATAGTTTTGTAGTTGTTATATGAGAAAATTATATTCATGAATTCGTGTTTAGAGATATACTTACATAATTAAAAATAGGTTAAGTCCAAGAATATTTATGAGTGACTGGATCTAGACTACGACATCCGAGTGTACATTGTTAACATAATGACGTCCATCTGCGGCTAATGTAAGTATTATGTAGCATCAGGTGGTTTGGGATTTGTAATAGTGTCAATTGACGAAAACAAAATACAAGCATTATAGGCTATTAAATATATATAGAATATTCATTAAACTATCACTACACGTGTAACATTAAAAGATTAATCGTGTACAAGAATTAATTTCGTCACTGCAATGTTCTAATTGTTCATGTATTTGTGCTAACGGTAGATTTTGTACTAACCTTAAGGAATAAATCTAGGAATGGAAGGGGTAAGACTATCTTAATTATTCTCTCACTTCCACAGACCCTTTCTTACGTGAGTAAAATCGTGTAATGATAGCCAGGATCGAAGACTGGTAACATCATAGTGAAAGGAATAACGGAACTAACGGACCAGTCACTGTAATCAAGGGGGAGGTACAGTGGCTCTTTCTGGATCCCCTTCTCCTTCAAGTTTATGCTCCATTACTATTGAGATATAAGACGATCGTTCCTTTAGTTTAACAATTATAATTTAAGGCCTTTCGTCCTATTTCTTTATCAATATCAAAACCTTTCGTGGCATTTAGGTGTCGATTTTTTCCTGGCGAGCGACAGCGAATCTGTAGTTTTGGAGGAACCAGCCTTTGGTCGGGCCATTTTTCTACCGATTTTTTTTTTTTTTTTTTATCTCGAAAGGGGATCTTGAGGATAATTTATTAAGCTTGATGGAGGTCTAGGGAGGAAACTAAAACAACAATATATAAAACAGATTATATACTAATAAATAACACCTACCTCCTTAATAAGTAAATATCATATATAGAAAGTATACAATTATAAAATGATAAAATTATTATTTCATTCCTTCAGATTCATCAACAATTAAATCACCCGTCTGAAACATATCAGTATTATAGTTACGATGCAATGTATGTGATCTCAAAATTGCAATAATGTTTTAGTTGATATAATAGTGTTAATGTACTTAACTCCTTCAGCACCATGACACCTCTTTACCTTTATTTCTGACTATAATTAGACGATTTTATACAATTAAAAAAAGACCTATGTTATTCAGAGAGTATTATTACGCCATGAACCTCTGTATGAGTTGTTGAAGCTTTTCTTGGTTCGTGTGAGGGGGATTCATACACAACAATTATCTTTCTAATTTACATAAACGACATAGATGAGGGTCTCACCTGTACAATCTCAAAATTTGCTGACGATACAAAAATTGCAAATAGCGTACTCTCAAAAGAACAAGTTGACGATATGCAACACAATCTAGATAAATTTTCATGTTGGGCCCAATTTTGGCAAATGAGTTTCAATGCGGATAAATGTAAACTACTACATATCGGATACCAAAATGAGAAAGCAAACTATTCGATGAATGGAACTCAGCTTAAGAATGTAAACAGAGAAACCGATCTGGGAGTAACAATATCGAGTAACCTAAAACCGAGTCAACAATGTTCAGAAGTTGTTAAGAAGGCAAACAAAATAATTGGCTTTATAGGCAGGTCATTTGAGCATAAATCCAAAGAAGTTATCCTAACCCTTTACAATTCCGTAGTCCGCCCTCTTCTGGAATATTGCGTTCAATCCTGGTGCCCATATTACCAAAAAGATATAAACAAGCTAGAACGAGTTCAACATAGTTACCAAAATGATACCTAGCCTAAAGAACAAACCATACGAAGAGCGTCTTAGAGAATTAAATCTATTTCCTTTAACCCAGCGCAGATTAAGAGGTGACTTAATTCAAGTGTTCAAAATCATCAAAGTCATCGACAATATGAACTGTAAGTACTTCACTATCGACCAATCTAATTACACACGGGGAAACGGTTGCAAAATGATTGGTAAATCTTTTATCTCACACGAATCTAAGAATTTCGTCTTCAATCGAGTTGTCAACTTGTGGAATGGGCTTCCCCGAGACGTTATAGACTGCAGCACAGTTGATTCATTTAAACTCCGCATAGACAAATATCTCACATCAAACCCGCGACTGACTGCGTTTGTAAATTAATAACTATTGTATCCTCCCCTCAGTTACTAACCCATCTGTCCCCTACTAACTTCCTAATCCTGCCACGGACATTAGTTCCCTTTCCAATGTTCCCTTACCCACTCTAAACCACTGTTTGGACACTTGATCCTCAGTGTTTTGGAGGACAAGCAGCCTAGATGGGTCCCTAGATCTGTTGTTGCTTGATTTCCTTTGTACTCCTTTGCACTGCCCTGCTTCACCACGGCTTTGTGGCTCCCGTCTCCGGCATGTCTCGCTTCACCTGTTACTTCATACCTACTCTTATATTCGTGATTCCTGGATCCTAGAGGGCGCTGACTAGGATTTGGTGGAGTTTCCTCTCTGACCCTCCTATACACCCAAGGTCTCTTCCACCGTCATCTACGTCCTCTAGTCAGTCATATTCTGGATTTACCTCGGTGGTGGTGTTGTTCAGATTGATAATTCAGATGTTCTAAGCAATATCACCGTTACAGAGAGAGAAGTATTGAATTGTTTAGATAAACTCAAGGTAAATAAAACGCCTGGACCTGATACAATCTCGCCTAGAGTTCTAAAGGCAGCTAAGGATGAGCTCTCCAAACCACTGACATTGCTATTCAATGAATCCTTGCAGTCTGGGACTATGCCTGATCAGTGGAAGCTAGCCAACGTAACACCGATATTAAAAAAAGGCAGCAAATCCCTACCCAGTAACTATCTTCCAATTAGCTTAACCCCAATTGTATGTAAAATGCTAGAAACGGTCATAAGAGACAGACTCGTAAATCACTTAGAGGCAAATAACTTACTTAAAGATACTCAACACGGCTTTCGTAAAAAACGTTCCTGTTTAACAAACCTCTTCCACTTCTTCCACGATATCCTCAACCTCTACGATGAGAGTAAAGCTGTAGATATTATATATACCTTGATTTTCAAAAGGCCTTTAACAAAGTGTTACGACCGGGACTACGAATAAAACAAGGGCACTTAATGATTGGACTAGTAATAGGGCACTATGCAACAACGGTACGCTAGATCCAAACCCTCGAACTTATATGCCGGCGAACAAAAACACCTATACCCTCCAGAGTTAATCTGCGATAGCAGGGTATCCTTAACTGGGCATAAATGTACTCTACTTCAGGCTAACCCACACTGGTATAGCCTGATAACAAACAAGATGTAAGTTACGTTAAAATGCATAAGAAGGAATCTATGGAAAGATCAATTAAATCACTGCAAGATTTAATACAATAAAAAGATGCTTCAATACAGTTACTCTAAACAACAATAAACTCTTCACTCCTATCTGAAAGAAAGTGAAGTATAGTCCTACAGCATAGACCTGGAAACTTCTGAAGAAAGTCTGATGCTCATAAGATGCTCGTATCTTAAACTATATAAAGGCAGGAGGCAGGACACCACACATGTAAATCGAATACACTAAAAGATAGGACATATAATGTTAACTGACACGAGAATACTATAAATGCGCAACGGTAGCAATGCTCGACACTAAAAGAAGTACTTCCTCATCAACGAAACAGTCTGCTATGGTTGTGCGGCTCAGCAACAACCTAGACTAATAAATGCTGTGAATAATAATGCGCACATATCAAAGAGCTTATATTAAATACTAACAAGTGTCTACTCGATTAATAATGTCTAGCTGGGATACTCGAGGACTGACTGAGTTTGTAAATGAATAACTTTATTTTATCCCCCCCTCAGTTACTAACCCATCTGTCCCCTACTAACTTCCTAATCCTGCCACGGACAGGGCAGTAGTTCCCTTTCCAATGTTCCCTTACCCACTCTAAACCACTGTTTGGACACTTGATCCTCAGTGTTTTGGAGGACAAGCAGCCTAGAAGGGTCACTAGAGCTATTGTTGCTAGACTTCCTTTGTACTCCTTTGTACTCCTCCTTTGTACTTCTTTGTGTGTGTTGGAGTACTTACCTCTACCCGTGTCAACTTCTACTCGTGTACTCCATCATTCACAAATCTCAGGAGGATACGATTAACGATTAAGAGTTACCAGGTTGACGACACCCGAGTTGGTGATACTATATTTGCTTCCTTTTTGTTTAATTAAATGTAAATATAAATATAAGTAAGAATATTTATATATCTAATTGCTATTGTTTGTTTTGTTAAGAATATCATTATTATTTTCATTAACCAGTATTTAATAAGTAATTATTAGTAATACATATTTGGTTGCATATTCTTTATAATAATATATGAAAATTTAATTATTGTGTATTCTCTATCCATTTAGTTTAAGGCCTATAAATGAGTCAGTAGTTTGAACTGCCGGTAAAATACAACTCCGTGTTAGTGTACAGTTGGAGAAAATATAATTATTATTCAATACCTCAGTATTGGTGTACAGTGGGTTAATTCAATCTTCCTAGTTAAAAATCAATAACACTGGATGTCTTGGTGTATATTTAACTGTAAAGTCATATCCAGTCAGTCTTAATGTGTTGCTATCAGGGTGTCCTCTACCCCTATATAATTAGGCCTGTTTTTTCTTAGACCCTGGGCCGTAACATATTATGGGGGCCTGTCCGGGATTCTTTTTTCATATGGATGTTTAACCGGGTAGTTAAGAGTTCGTGCTTCATTTGTACAGCCATTCTTTCATGTAACTTAAATCCATTGGTTCATTTATTATTGTATCACACAGCTGCGGTCTGCCTGTATGCATTACCGGTTACTACTTAAATGATCTCTTCTTTCAAGTTGTCTTGTGTGGTGTGGTAATACTACAGTTTAAGTCCAAGTACAGTGGTTCAACCTCTCAACATTAGATCTTATCCAGAATATGCTAACTGTTTGACTCGTCATGGCTCGTTAAAACTAGGACAGACAGTTGCGAGTGTTCAGTCTTTCATTAATCCTTAGTGATAGAAGTAATCTCTTCTGCGCTTCAAGCAGTCACTGTGTCTTTATTATATAACAGAATAGACTAGCTTTCATGTATATATCCTATTCAAACACTTCAACCCAAGCCATAAAGTCGCAACTAGGATAGAAGTAGGATCCTAGGAATTTTCTTTCAGTGTCTTAATGCCTCTTCCCTTGTCCTATATTGCATCGGGTGTGTGTTTCATGTCTTGCATTGTGAAGTGGGGTAACGTCAGTAGTTGCCGAGATTCTAGTGGTGTTAACATAAGAACATAAGAAAATGGGAGTCTGCAAAAAGCCGATCGGCCCATACAAGCCAGATCCCTATCACACCCAACCCCAATTACAAGGCCCAATTATAGGCCCAACTCACTAATACCTTGAGTACTGCCCCCACCAAAATGGTCAGGGATGAACACAAAATTACGGGGGTCTGCTGAACGCCGATTGGCCCACACCTGGTAGATCCCCCTCACACCTGACGACGTATACAGACAAAACACACATAACAAAGCACTCCAACACCTTCCTCTCTCTCCAACACCCCTTCTCCCCTCTCAACACTCTTCTCTGAGCTATTGCCGATAAAAATGGCATGTTCAGTCCTGTAAAGAATCGTAAGATTCAGAGTCGTAAAGATTCCAGGACGAGCTCATAAGCGGCGGATCCCCAGATCGACCGTGGTGATTGTCACATAAACATCTACAAAACAAAACAAACAAACACCCAACCCATCTCGTCCATATGCCTATCTAATTTTATCTTAAAGCTCCCTATCGTTCTTGATCCCACTATATCACTTTGTAGCCTATTCCACCCATCTACAACTGTTACCAAACCAATATTTGCCTATATCTTTTCTGAAACGAAATTTATCTAATTTGAAACCATTTGTACAAGTTCTTTCGCTATCACTGAGCTTTAGTACAATTTTCATGTCCCCTTTATTAATCCCACTAACCCACTTGAATACCTCTATCATATCCCCTCTAACTCTGCGTCTCTCTAACGAATGTAAGCCTAATTTCTTCAACCTTTCTTCATACGGAAAATTCCTAATATTATGGATCATTTTTGTAATTCTACGTTGTACTCTCTCCAATGAATCTATGTCCATTCTGTAATAAGGACACCAAAATTGAACAGCATAATCCATATGGGGTCTCACTAATGACAAGTAAAGTTTTAAGATAACATCAGCAGTTCTGTTACTCACACTCCTAGATATGAACCCCAGAATCCTGTTTGCCTTGTAACGAACGCTTATATATTGTTTTCTAGGCTTCAAATCATTGCTAACAAACACACCTAGATCTTTCTCACAATCTGAGTTTTCTAATTCCATATTAGCTAGTTTATTTTTAACATTTGTATGCATCTTCCCTATCATTAATACCTTGCATTTGTCAATGTTAAACTTCATCTGCCAATTTACTGACCATTCGTGTAAGGTATCTAGATCCCTTTGCAGACACTCTATATCTCTATCTGAATCAATTTTTCTCCCCATTTTGGTATCGTCTGCAAATTTACTTATCCTACTAGTTATACCTAAATCAAGGTCATTTATGTATATAACAAACAACAGAGGACCTAATACAGATCCCTGGGGGACACCACTTTTGACTGCTCCCCATTCTGACTTGGTACCATTTATGCTGACTCTCTGCTTCCTACCAATTAGCCATGACCTAATCCATCCTAACAACGCCCCACCCATTCCATGTGCCTTAACTTTCTCATCAATCTCTCATGAGGGACTCTGTCGAAAGCTTTACTGAAATCTAAATATATAATATCATATGACTTGTCATTATCTACTGCTTCATATACCTCTGAGAAAAACTAAGCAAATTCGTAAGGCAAGACCGTCCCTGAGTGAATCCATGCTGAGAAGAATTTATTAAGTTAAATGTTTCTAAGTGGTTTCTCATTTTCCTAGCAAAAATTTACAATAGTAGCTTTCCTATGATTGAAGTGAGACTAATGGGACGGTAATTGGATGCTATTGATTTATCACCTTTTTTGAAGATCGGAACTACATTTGCAAGCTTCCAAGCTTCTGGAACTATACCTGTTTCTAATGACTTGTTAAATAGAAATGTTAATGGGTAACTTAACTCATCTCTGCATTCTTTTAATACTCTAGCATATACCTCATCAGGACCAGGCGATTTATGAGGTTTCAGTCTGTCAATTTCCTTAAGCTCATCATTTCTACTTATAGTAACCGTACATAACCTATTTTCTATACCATCGCTATATACCTTACGGACTTCTGGAAACTGTGCCAAATTTTCATTAGTGAAACTGAAAGAAATTTACTATTTAATGTACTGCACATTTCTAAATAATGTTCTGTCATTTCTCCTATCGAAGTTTTAAGGGGACCAATTACATCTCTAACCTTGGATTTATATAGTTGGTAAAAAGCTTTAGGATTATTTTTTGAGTCATTGGCAACCTTAATTTCATCATTTCTTTTTCTTTCCAAATATCGTTTTGTACCCATCGTGATAGATTTTGAGAGTAAGCAAGTAGGTGAATTTCGCCTTTCTAAATTTTTCTATATATTCCTCTCTTTTTCCTAGAAGATCTAATAGTCTATTATTCATCCATTTGGGTTGGTTCTGTGTTGATCTAAATTTTCTTTTGGGGATATATTTATTTTGCTCATTGAATACTGACTTGATAAAATTATTGTATGTATCTACCAAGTTTGTTGTCTCTTCCTGACTTAAAATGACAGGTGCCTGAGAAGGGATACACTCATTTGGACACCTGGATCGACTTAATTTATTGACCATAGGGTCCGCTACTAGGGCTCTTCTTAACCCACCATAATTGGCTTTTCTGAAGTCAGGTATTAATGTTGTATTCTCTCTGGTATTACCTTTCCATTGTATATTTTAAAATACACAGAATTGTGATCACTATTTCCTAGGTGGTCCCCAATGTCTACACAATTTATCATATGTTCATTGTTACTGAAAACTAAATCGAGAATATTATCACCTAGTCGGCGTATCTATGAATTGAGATAAAAAAACTATCTTGTACTACCTCAATAAACTCCTTTTAATCAGAGTCGCCTGTTTGTTGCTGCCAATCTATATTAGGGAAATTAAAATCCCCCATAATGGACACTTTGCTAAACCTTGATGCTATTTTAATTTCCTCCCATAATGATGTTCCGTCATTTCTATTCATATTTGGCGGTCTATACATAACTCCAATAACTAAGGTCTCACTACCTTCGTTAACCTCTACCCAAACACTTTAATTTTCAGTATTTACTCGAATACCTGATTTAACACAGCTTTTTAATGAACTCCTGACAAACACTGCTATACCACCGCCCCTCCTACTTGTTTGGTCATATTTAAACAAACTATATCCCGGTATATCAAACTCTGCTAAAAAAATGCCTGGTTTCTGTATTAATCCATGTTTCAGTTAGCGCTATTATGTCTATATTTTCTTTGGTAACCAGTGCTCTAAGTTCGTTCATTTTGTTACATAAACTCCTACAATTTGTATAATAAACCCTCAAACTATTACTTGTATTTGCAACTATTTTTCTATTGTTTTTAACTAATTTATTTTTACCTGTTGAACTACTAGACCTAGACGAAAATCTACGCTATCAGAATGTTCGTTATTACTATAAATTTCATGTGGCTGGGATTCTATTTTACTTACACACCTATGGTTTATTAACAAAACCCCGCAACAGACTTGTCGAGTGAGCTGGCTAAGGTCGAAACTCCTAGTCGAGAGAGATGTACTCCATCCTGGGCATACAGTTCATCCTTACCATAGAAGAGGGTCCAGTTATCCAGGAATGGAATAGTATTTGCCTTGCAATACTTCTCCAGCCGGCTATTTACACCAATAGCCCTGGAGGACCATTCCTTCCTTACCCCTCTTCTTGGTAGGATACTGTGTACCACAGGAACTCCACCCTTCTCCTTGATCCTCTCCAACATTTCCTGGTACGTGGTGAGCAACTCTTCAGTCCTGCATTTCCAAATGTCGTTGCTCCCTGCGTTGAGGAAGATGATGGGGTCCTCCCACTTGCTTCCATGACAACATCTAGCTTTTCTGCCACCCTCTCGACTCCGGCACCAGGCAGACAGACAACTTTACCAACATGTGTGTTAGTAGCCCTGCCAAGGTATTTAACCATTGAATCCCCTACAATTAAAATAGACTTAGCTGTTTTCTGTTGCCGGCCTGTAGCAGAAGTAGTAGTAGAAGAAGTAGCTGAAGATTTCCTCCCCTCCCCTCTCACTGCCCCGCTGTAAGACGGGTCATCTCCTTCCTCCTTTCCCCCTTCAGTGCCATCACACGGTATCAGTTGAACTCGGCGCATCTACCAACTCGTCTCACTCGTCGACCAACTCGACGCACTCGTCGCACGAACTCGGCACCATATGCTCGGCGCAGTTTGTTCATTTCGAATAATCTTTTCCTCATCTAACAATCTCGTTTGGAGGCTAACGAGACTGGCTTCTTCATGAAGGAGATTAATTAATAAATGAAAGGGAAGTGATGAATTTACTGCGTACCTGTTTATTCTGTTGTGCCATCCCTCAACATCATTATTGGTTCTGATGGACTGCATAAACACACTCCATGTTTCAGGTGGCCACTGGGAAGAGGCAATCCATGTCGAATTATTATAGGTTACAAGGTCCTTCAGTGCCGGTGTTGAAGCCTTCTCTTCTAACACCTCGAACAAAGTTGGAATGTGTTCTGCAGGCAAGAAAGGGAGGGCCATGAGACGCTTTATGTAGGAAAAAGTTATCTGGTCGTGGGTATATGCAGTTACCAACCCCCTTTGTTGAACTTTCCTCCATATTGCTTGGGTCCAATGGAAGAGACATCCACGCACTTTGATCTCTGGTAGTTCTTTGTTTATAGCAGCCCACAAGCTGCTCTCAAAATCAATTACAAGTTCTTGAACTGCTGGTCGGCTTGGCATAATGTTGATGATTGCTCGTAGAACGTGGCTGTAATAACGTTTGCCCTTCCCAGCCATCAAGACAAAAGCTAAAGGAAATTGTTTTGTCTCTGTGTCACTTTGGATGAAGGCATGTAGTGAAAATAGCTGAGAGAAAGGAGCACGAACAACTTTGAAGGTTGCGTCGGCATACCATCTCTTTGCCTTGCTGAGAAGTGTTAACATTTTATGTGTGGAAAATACTAGATGGCGTCTGCGTCTTCCTTCATTACCCGTCCAAACATCACACTTGAGAAAGTCCTCTGGTATATGCGTTTCCTCAATCTCAAAGTCCAGGGTCGTTGTGTCTTGGGGTGGGTTTTCTGCCTTCTGTAATTTGCTTGGCGAGCAAGGTTGGTAGGTTTTGGGAGGGCAGGACATGGGGCTTCATATACTTGATCTAAGAGGACCTCATCAACTATTCGAGCAGCGGACCTATAGTGATTATTGGTAGCCTTCTCTCGAACATTCTTTACTACTTTGGCTACTGTAGCTGCTCCAATGCTGGGCTGATGGCAGTGAAGATGGGGGCCTTCCACATATTGTTGTCCATGCTGTTTCACCGTTGCAAGACATTTTACAGATTTATTCCTTACTGTGCAATGCCAGTCCACTCGGTTTTCTTTATTCCTCATCACCGTGTATGAATAGCCCCGGCTGTCACACAACTTTGAATGGCCATGCTGTGACGAGTTGGCAACTACCTCATAAATGAGTGGAACGGGGTGGACATCACACTCAATGGGGGGTGGGGTAAGGTCAGCAATATCGTCACGGTCCTCTTCAACTGGAGTAGGTATATTGTAGGGTCCAAAGTCGATTTCTGAAGATGTAGTATCATTCACGCTATGGGCTGAGGTGGTGTGATCAACTTCACTTGCATGGGTGTTGTCTGCAAGTGGTTACGCCAATGAACAGGGATTACATATGAAGTGAATCACAGTCTTGCGACGTACAGCCTTCCTGTAAAAATTCTGAGGAATTCCTGTGCCACATAGTCGATGTTGTCACTTATTACAAGTCTCACACTCCAAGGCTTCCTGCCATGTGGTGACATTGGTTTGACATACAATGCAGAGTGCAGCCATAATGATGTAGCGGTAGTGAATGTCAGATAAGCAATGACAGTGAGAGTTGTAACAATAGCCTATGCTCAGAATTTGGTAGACTACTGTTTAAAAAAAATCACAAAGTATCGTTTCGTTTTCACAAACAAAATTTAATTTCTAAAGATCAATTGACGGCCAGGTGTTTCAGACGGTTTAATTTATTTACTGACTTACAGCAGTGTTGCGCTTTATATATTAGAAGATATATGAGACCCAATTGAATGATATTGGTCAACAATGAATTACGCAAATCCGTAATGAACAGTTCCAAAATACGTTAAGACTAGATTTGTATATTATGAAGTACATGAACGAAGGCGGTGCTGGTTGGGGGCAGGGGCGTCAACTGACTGGGGACAGAGGTGCATGGGGGCGGTTCGTTAGTGGCCACCCCTTCGGGGATCACGGCATCTGGCAATAGATAGATAGATAGATAGATAGATGTATATGATTTATCTATATATAGCCTACTGTAGTCTCACTATATAATATCGTATTCAAAACACCTTTCATCATCCATGAAGCAATTATTTGCAGATTTATATTATTTGAATGATGTGAGTCATACAATAAAATATAAAAAATTCTTAATGAACATTTTCAAAATGCGCCGAGCATATGGTGCCGATTTCGTGCAACGAGTGCGTCGAGTTGGTGCGACGAGTGAGACGAGTTCGTATCTGCGCCGACTTCGATGGCATTCCATCACACTCGTCATCCAGGGCGCTATAATTGTTTTTAACCGTCACATACTGCTTATGGAAGGTTAATTTCATTCCTCTTGAAGATGCCACCTTCCAGGAAGAGTCCAGTTTTCCTACACCAGTGGCATTTATCTTTTCCTCTAATGCCATCTTCAATGCTAAGTTCTCGTCCTTGAGAGATTGGACCTCGAGCTCAACATTCTCCAGCCTGTCTTGCAAAGCAAGACAAAGCTGGAGAACATGGGAAGAGGAGACAATCTCATCAGCACAAGCCATCACTAAGAATGTTCACCTCACTAGGGGATAAACAGGTATGTCACGAGCGGTCACTGGGTACGTCCTCACTGGTCAAAGGTCATGAGCCAACTGTTCTGTCTGTCATTGCTCTAATCATACGGCATTAATCTGGCTGGAATTGTGTTGTATCTCCCCTGCTTCATTCTGTAATACGTCTCCCTAGGCCACTACTATTGTAGGGTCCTAGTCACTAGTAATAGTCACCCAGTCAGTTTATTGAGCCATGACGATCCTATTCCTTTATAGTGTTATGTCACTGGTAAATTTACAACAGTAATCTTTAATCTGTTATCTGTAATTTTAATATATAATCATGCCTGCTTCCTTTGATTGCATGGGATTTTGCAATGAACCTTCCCTTGGTAGATTAAGAGGGGAAGTAATCAACAAGGACAACTGGAAGTTCATTGCACAATACTTTAGCATTTCATATGAGAGTAGCCATACTAAAGAGCAAGTAAAAAACATAGTCTTAGAATCTTTAGTCTCCCTTGGCAAACTTCCTGCGGAGGCCATAGATGAATTCACTCTTATGTCACTCTCTATGAATGAGTCCCAACTTCAAGCAGATGCAGGTAATGATACTTCTGTTGTCTGGGATGCTTCTCGCTTAGCTTTTGAGAGAGAACGTCTCCATCTACATAACCAGTTAGAACAAACGAAGCTCCAGCAGGAACAACAGTTAGAACCAGAGAGTGTGTATAGTAGTCTTCCTATGCATTCTATTAATAAAAAGGTGCCTCTAAACTTTGCCAGTTACCCTTTTTCGAGAAAAACATTTTCAGCGCCATCTATTGCAGGGTTCCAGAACTACAACGTGAATAAATCTACGGATGTACCCTCCATTCTGTTTTTGTTGTTGTTATTATATGTACACTACTTTTCTCTCTCTCTCTCTATCTCTCTCTCTCTATATATATATATATATATATATATATATATATATATATATATATATATATACCGGTATATATATATATATTATTTATATATATATATTATTTATGTTTGACCAAAGTTTGAGTGTGGCTGTGTGTACTTCCAAGTTAGTAACTTATATTACAATGTAAATACTTTGCTTCAATTGAGATTAGTTTTTCATATAGGCTACATTAATTGTTAATAAATTTACTGTCTATATCAAATAATCATCAACAGCCTTCATGATCCATTGCAAACCATATCCTTATTCTCAAGATCAACCACAACCTCCTTACATCATCACGGAGGCTTGGTTCAGCTTGGTAAGCTATGTAATTAACCCCTTCTATACCGACGACGTCTTTTGATTATATTCTGGCTCCTACTAATCGATTGTATTCACTTTAGGAAGGATCTTTAGCAATTATATGGCTTCGAACTATCTCAATCAACCCTTTTAACTACCACAGATCCTTTCTAAGCTGTATAAAATCGTCTACATATTGCTAGAATAAAATATAACATACGTCGACGGTACAGAAGGGGTTAATGGAGTATTGTTCACATTTCAGTGTAGGCAATATTTTGGAGTGCTTTTGCATATCAGTGTACTCTTAAATCGTTGTATTTATAATGACTATGGCTGATATGGTGATAGCAAACAAGTTACATGCGTTGCTACAGACTCTACAGGAGACACGTGTATGCCATTGCAGCAAGGGAGAGGAACTGTCAATAAACAGACGTCAGAAGTATTTTCCCGCGATAGGGAGGAGCTATGCGCTACCCCGCAATCTAGTGCAGGGTTCCAGCCAAATCTGTAAATAATGGCCAACTACTATTAACACGGCTGATTTTCCAAGCACGCCCCTCTTAGGTATTCTTACTCTATGGTTAGAACAACAGAGGCTTCAGCTTGATCTAGAACAAAGAGAGAAATATAGACAGCTAGAAATAAGCAAAGTACAGCAGCTCGAGGACACTCATAAAATTAAATTAGATAAACTAGAATTCGACAAGTCTCACAAAGCCTCTATTCTAGCCAAAGGTATTCAGCTGGTTCCTACCTTTGATTAGCGTCAACCTGAGAAGTCCTTAGAGACCTTCGAGAAGACGGCAGAACATTTAAAATGGGCGAAGGAAGACTGGGTGTGGCTTCTACAACCTAAACTAACGGGTAAGGCTGCTCTTACTTTAACTTACTTAGACAACATAAAGGATTAGGACTTTGTCAAGAAGGCCATTCTGGATGCATACGCCATCACTCCAGATAACTACAGAAGGCAATTTAGGAATCGCTTAAAGTCTGATCAAATCACTTTCCTGGAGTTCGCCATAGAGAAATTACGCTTATTCAGGAAGTGGTTACATGCTTCTAATATTGACAACTTTGAAGACCTGGTGAATTGTGTAGTTCTAGAAGAATGGAAAAGAAGGTTGCCATTCAATGTCATGACCTATGTAGAAGAAAAGGGAGAAACAGAGATAAAGAAAGCAGTGCAACTTGCAGATTCATATGCATTAATTCATAAGTCCTTCTCTCGTGACAAACCAAAATCCAACTTTGTAAAGCCCTTCTCTGGTAAACACCCTGTCTCTGAGGATGGTAAGTCTGTTCGTCCAGCTCTTAGTGATAGGAAGGGTATTAAGGATTTCTGTACTTACTGTAAGAAGACTGATCATACCATCTTAAACTGTAATCATCCAAAATGTAAGACCTCTTCTGCTTACAAATTGACGGTAGCTACCAATTCAGGCAATCCACCATCTACTGCTAGACCAGTGTCCTGTGTCCATGTACCTAAACCTGATCTCTTTTCAGCTTTCAAAGTAAGAGGAACAGTGTCTCTCCCTAACCAGGATCAAGCCTTCCCTGTGACCATACTGCGGGACACCGGATCAGCCCAGATTATACTTTGCAGAAAAGCATTGCCAGACACTATTAACCTTAGATATTTAGGTTCTAGTTCAACGGTGGACATGGGTATTGTAAAATTGAACAGTGATCTGCTAACTGGTGAATTCAAGGTAGCTATTCTTGATGGTGATATTCCTGATTCTAATGTTAATTTTCTCTTGGGTAATGACCTTGCTGGTAGTGGTCTCATTCCTAACCTAATCATAACAGATCAGCCTCTTGCCACTAGCCCTACAGCCCAGATAGATGAAGAACAACTTCATATGTATCCAGTGTGTGCAGTTACCAGGGCTCGGGCTGCCTCTACATCCTCTGATCAAGAGAAATCGAAGGAGACCATAAAGGATAGTCTATACAGTCAGGTAATGTCCAGAGATGAATTGCATGAGGCTCAACAATCAGATCCTTCCCTAGCAGCTATACGCCATGTTGCTGAAGAGAAAGAGGTAAAAGGTAAGACTCCAAAGTTCTACTACCATGAAAGTATCTTGATGCGCTCCTACAAACCTCCTGACAAGACTGATGAAGATGTGTGGCCCAAAGTTCATCAAGTAGTACTTCCTTCTTCAGTGAGAACTCCTGTCATAGAATTACCACATGATGGCTTAGCAGGACATCTGGGTCAAAAGAACACCTATAAGAAACTATTAGAGCACTTGTTCTGGCCAGGTATGAAAAAAACAGTGGCTGAATTCGTTAGGTCATGTCATTCATGCCAGGTAACGGGCAAACCGAATGAAGTAATTCCTAAAGCTCCCTTAAACCCCATTCCATTTCCCTCAAACCCTTTTGAGAAAATTGTAGTGGATTGTGTAGGCCCATTACCTAAGACCAAGAAAGGTAATGAATATCTACTTACTGTTATGTGTGCATCTACTAGGTATCCAGAAGCATTTCCCATTAAATCTATAAATGCCAAAACTGTTGCCAAACAATTATTGCATATGTTCACCAGAGTAGGAATTCCTCATGAGATTCAAACGGATCAAGGTACAAACTTTACTAGTAATCTAATGACAGAAATTTGTAAAGAGCTGGATGTCACCAAAAAGATCTCGACCGCCTATCGTCCTCAGACCCAGGGTTGCTTGGAGCGTTTTCACCAAAGTTTCAAGTCCATGAAAGAAGTACTGTTTAGAGACAGAGAAAGAGTGGGATAACGATATTGATTTCTTACTTTTTGCAGTGCGTGAGTGTCCTCAGGAGTCCCTCGGGTATTCTCCTTTCGAACTACTCTACGGACGCCAGATAAGGGGGCCACTGAAAGTTTTGAAAGATTCATGGTTTGAAAACCCTTCTGATCATTGCACTCGTACTGTCTCCGAGTATATTAATCAATTGAAACTAAGATTGTTAAAGGTCAGAGAGTTTGCTTTGCATAACCTAAAACAGAGGCATCAGAGGATAAAAGCTTATATGACAAATCTAGTAAAATACGTAACTTCTCAGCAGGGGATAAAGTCTTGCTGTTTCTTCCCATTACAGGTTCTCCACTTAAGAGCAAATACTCATGTCCTTATGAGATTCTAAAAAAATAAGTCCATGCAATTATATAGTAAAGACTCCTGACAGACGTAAATCCACTAGAATTGCTCATATAAATCGCATGAAACTCTACATTGAATGCCAACCAGAGAAGAGTTCCCCTTGTCTAAATGTTAATTATATTCCAGAGTGTGTTGACAGAGGCAGGGATGACTGGTGTGACGGAGGCTATTGAAATCCCTTCTGCAAGTGGTAACCCTATGAACAGTGTAATATTGAATGATCTAGATAGGGTTCTTCCCAATCTCACTAGTTCACAACGGGAGGAACTTAGACAATCTTAGTTCAATATCCAACTGTCACATAAGATTTCCCTGGGTTCTGCCATACTCAGCTCGATGATGTTGTCTTAACATCTACACTTCATCCTATTCAACAACCCTATTATAGAGTAAATCCTCAGCGGAAGCAGATCATTGAGAAGGAAATCGCTTTTATGTTGGAAAGGAAATTAATTGAACCTAGCTTCGCTCCTTGGGCTTCACCCTCCATCTTAGTGCCCAAGCCAGATGGCAGTAGTCGTTTATGCACAGACTATCGTAAGGTAAATGCAATCACTCTTCCTGATGCCTATCCTTTGCCTCGTATTGATGACCTGATAGATCAAGTAGGTATGCTCATGATCATGAGCATGCGCATGAGGTATGATCATGCTCAGTATGTGTCAACCATAGATTTACAAATTGGTTTGATAGAACGTGCAAAAATAATATCAGCCTTCACTACCCATTGTGTCCTTTTCCAATATAAAGTTATGCCTTTTGGCATGATCAATGCACCCGCCACTTTTCAGAGGATAATAACTAATACTATTCAAGGGTTAGAAGGTGTGGAATCTTACTTAGACGACATAATCATATTTTCAGCCTCTTGGAGAGACCACCTTGTCCGTTTAGAGAGACTGCTGGGACGACTCGCCTCCTCTGGGTTCACCATCACCTGGCCAAGTCTAGTTTTGGCCAGGCTACAGTCTCCTACTTCGGGGATGAGGTGGGACAATGGAGTTACTCGTCCGAAGGCCGCCAACATCCAAGCCATCCTAGAGTATCCTCGGCCTACTACACGCAAGGCCCTCCTACGCTTCATCGGGATGGCTGGTTTCTACCGTCGGTTCTGCCCCAACTTTTCTTCGGTCACGGCTCCACTCACGGATCTCACCAGTACTAAGGCCAGGTTTCATTGTAGTCCTGCATGTGAGGCTGCGTTTGGACAACTGAAGAAGCTCCTCTCTACGCACCCAGTACTGCAGTCACCTGACCCTTCGCTGCCCTATCATCTCCAAGTGGATGCCTGTGACCAAGGGGTTGGTGCTGTGTTGCTGCAAAAGGGCCGTTAAGATGACATTCTCCACCCAGTTTCATACTTCTCGGCCAAGCTCAAGAAACATCAACATAATTATTCCACCATTGAGAAAGAAGCCCTTGCCCTGATCCTGGCTATCAAGAAGTTTGAATACTACATTAACAAGAACTACCCACCTTTACATGTCTACACGGACCATAACCCCTTGACCTTTATTCGATGTATGAAAGACACCAATCAACGCATCCTCAGATGGTCTCTCATGCTGCAGGAGTAAGATCTTCAGATGAGACACATCAGGGGCGTAGGCAACCTCATCGCTGGTGCCCTTTCAAGAGACCGTTTTCCAGAGACGGGGTCCCCGGACGGTCCGGCTTAGTCCTCTTTACTCCGTTGCCGAGGTCTTCGTGGGGGAGGATTATTACGCCCTAAACCTCTATATGAGTTGTTAAAGCTTCACTTGGTTCGTGTGAGGGGGATTTATACACTGCCCTGCTTCACCACTGCTTCGTGGCTCCCGTCTCCGGCATGTCTCGCTTCACCTGTTACTTCATACCTACACCTATATTCGTGATTCCTGGATCCTAGAGGGCGCTGACAAGGATTTGGTGGAGTTTCCTGTCTGACCCTCCTATACACCCGAGGTCTCTTCCACCTTCTTCTACGTCCTCTAGTCAGTCATATTCTGGATTTACCTCAGTGGTGCTGTGTGTGTTGGAGTACTTACCTCTACCCGTGTCAACTTCTACTCGTGTACTCCATTATTCACAAATCTCAGGAGGATACGATTAGGAGTTACCAGGTTGACCGAGTTGGTGATATTTGCTTCCTTTTTGTTTAATTAAATGTAAATATAAATTTAAATAAGAATATTAAGAATATATGGGTGGTGGGCTGACCCTTTGTCAGAGTGAGGGTTGGTGTCCTCTACTTCCCATAGCCCCTTCTATCTTTTTCTCCTTCTGCACCTCTAATTTTTTCAAATGGCGTAGGGATGAGGCGACCCCAACGCCCGCCACTTTCTGGTGCAGGTAGCCTCCTCTGTGGTGGAGGGGTGAGAAATTTCCACCACCGCTTTTCTCCGGTGAGACGTAGAAGTCGGCTAAAGGGGATCGGGGGCGGGGGGCCTGGTATCCTTCTCCCCTTAAATAAATCTACCAAAAAAACGAGACAGAGATAGGGGCGAGGGAACGCGTTCGTGGTCCCGGACCCTAAGAATATGAGCTTTGAATGTGCGTGGATGTAGTACGAATGAGAAGCGAGAGGATATTGGAAGGTTATTTGAAAGAAGGATGTATGATGTCCTTGCACTGAATGAAACAAAGATGAAAGGAGAGGGAGAAGTGGATTTTGGAAACGTGATAGGTAGAAAGTCTGGAGTAGACGAGGGAGTCAGGGGGAAAGAAGGAGTGGCTATTATTGTGAAGGAGGAGTTGAGAGAGTTTATAAAAGAGTGGAAGGGGTGTCATCAAGGCTAATGTGGGTGAGAATGCGGTTTAAGGGTGAAAGGTGGATTTTTGTAAGTGCGTATGGACCAGGAAGTGAAAGAGAGTTAGACGAGGTAGAGGGTTTCTGGGAGGATTTGAGAGATAGTCTACAAGGGTTTGATGAAAATGAAAATGTTATAGTTTTAGGGGACCTAAATGCTCGGGTAGGAAATGAGCCAGTTGAGGGAGTCATCGGTAGTTTTGGTGTGGATGGTGTAAACGAGAGTGGAGAAAGACTGAAAAATGTATGTGAAGAGTGTAGATTGAGTGTAGGTAATACGTTCTTCAAAAAAAGGTGTATACACAAGTACACCTGGCATAGACTTGTGAGGGGAGAGATTGTAGAGAGGGCATTGATGGATTATGTGCTGGTGACAAGGGAAAGATTGTGTAGACTGCTGGATGTGAATGTGATGAGAGGTGAGGCGGAGGGTATGTCAGATCATTACCTGGTGGAGGGAAAGCTAAGAGTTAAGAGTTACAGGAGAATAAGAGACAAGCGTGAAGTAAGAGATGTAATAAAAGTTAGTGAGTTAGAGAAGAGTGAAAAAGAGAGGGAGTACAAGGAAAGACTAAATGAAAAGTGGATGGAAGTGAGAGAGATGGAAGAGAGAGAAGTAGAGGTTGAATGGCAACAGTTAAAGGAAGGAGTGAAAGCAAGTGCAGAGGTAGTATGCGGCAAAAGGAAAGTAGGAGGCAGAGGTATCAGGAAGGGAAGCGAGTGGTGGAATGATACGGTGAGAAAGGCAGTTGAGGAGAAGAGACAGTGTTTCGAGAGGGTTTTACAGGATGGTAGTGTTGAGGTATGGGAGAGGTACAAGGAGAAAAGGAGAGAGGCAAATCGGAAAATTAGAGAAGCGAAAAAAGATGCAAACGAAAGCTGGGGCCAAAGGCTGAGTGAGAATTTTGAAGAACGAAAGAAGATGTTCTGGAAGGAGGTAAATAAAGTAAGGAAAGGAGGACAAAAGAGGGAAGAGTCAGTGAAAGATGAAAATGGAGAATTACTAGTGGAACCAGTTGAAGTGAGGAAAAAATATGCCGAGTATTTTGAATCTTTGTTAAATACAAGAGATGGAAGAGAAGCAGTGATTGAAGCAGAGGTGGATGGAGATAGGTTACCCAGGCCACCCAGGTGGCAGGGAATGAATGAAAAGATTGAGGAAAATGAGGTGAAAGAAGCAGTGAAACATATGAGAGTGGGAAAAGCAGAAGGTTGGGATGGTATTGCTGTGGAGTGTATAAAGAAGGGTGGAGATGTGATAATAGATTGGTTGGTGAGACTTTTCAATGTGTGCTTTGCTGTGTCAATGGTACCAATAGACTGGAAGAGTGCATGTATTGTGCCGTTGTACAAGGGGAAGGGAGATCGGCAGGAGTGTTCAAGTTATAGAGGTATTAGTTTATTGTCAGAGGTTGGAAAGCTGTATGGCAGGGTGTTGATAGAGAGGATAATAAAGTGTACGGAAGTTGCAATAGGAGAAGAACAGTGCGGTTTTAGGAGGGGAAGAGGGTGCGTGGATCAGATGTTTGCAGTAAGACAGTTATGCGAGAAGTATTTAGAGAAGCATAAGGAGATATTTTGGGCTTTTATGGACTTGGAAAAAGCGTATGATCGTGTGGACCGTGAAGCAATGTGGAAGGTGTTAAGGATTTATGAAATAGGAGGAAATTTGTTAGAAGCAGTTAAGAGTTTTTATGAAGGGAGCAGAGCATGTGTGAGAGTAGGAAATGGTGAGTTGAGGTGAATGGTTTGAGGTAAAGGTAGGTTTGCGACAGGGTTGTGTAATGTCACCATGGCTGTTTAATATGTTTATGGATGGTGTGGTGAGGGAGGTGAAAAGGAGAACTATGGGAAGAGGATTGGGTTTAGTAGGAAAGAATGGTAGAGATTGGGAGTTGAATCAGTTGCTGTTCGCTGATGACACAGCATTGGTGGCGGATTCTGATGAGAAACTGCAGCGGGTAGTCAAAGAGTTTGGTGTGGTTTGTGGAAGGAGGAAACTGAAGGTGAACGTCAATAAAAGTAAAGTAATGGTGTGTAATAGGGGAGAGCATAGGGTGAATCTAGATGTGAGGCTGGATGGGGAAATATTGGAACAAGTAGAGTGTTTTAAATATCTAGGACGAACAATAAGCAGGAGTGGAGGTATGGAAGTGGAGGTAAAACAGAGAGTGTGTGAAGGAAGGAAGGTTTTCGGAGCAATGGGAAGTATGTGGAAGACGAGAAATCTCGGAGTGAAAGTAAAAAGTGCACTGTATCAAGTAATTGTTGTGCCAACAGTGATGTATGGGGCTGAGACATGGGCTCTGAAGAAAAAGGAGAAAAGAGGGCTGGATGTGATGGAGATGAGCTGCTTGAGGAGTATGTGTGGAGTTACTCGTAGAGACAGATTGAGGAATGAAGAGATACGTAGGAGAGTGGGGCAGCAGGAACATTTGTCAGCCAGAGTGGACAGAAGGGTGCTGAGCTGGTATGGTCATGTTGAACGAATGGGAGATGAAAGGCTTACAAAGAGAATATGTGAGTCAGGTACAAGGGGAGATAGAAGGGCAGGAAGAACCCCATTGAGATGGAGAGACTGTGTAAGAAAGGCTTTGGATGATAGAGGAATGACTATAGATCAGGCAGGGGAAGTGGTGGTGGACAGGAGTGAATGGAGAATGCTTGTGAATAGTTGAGTGAACACGTGGTCATTTGGAGTAAAGGGTCGGGCGAAAGTTGGACTAGATAATAGTCCACCAGGCGCCTGGCCCGGGGAGACGATTAATATGAAGGGTGTGCCTGGAAGTGTGGTGGGAGGGCTTGTGGCTTTGGCTCCGCTGCATGTCTGCCTGCCGAGATCGGACCCTCTCCAGGTGGTCAGGGGCCGGGGGAGTGCTGGAGCAACCTTGATAACCCTGGTCTCTGGGTCTTCTCCTGGGTGACCTGGATGTGTGAGAGTTTGTGTTTTTTATCGGTGTTTATTTTTTGTTTTATGTTGTTTTTGTGTTTTCCCTGTTCTTGCTCTGTCTTGAGTCGGCTACCCCCAAAATGGGGATTGGGCCTGAACATATAGATAGATAGATAGATAGATATATCTAATTGCTATTGTTTATTTTGTTAAGAATATTATTATTATTTTCATTAACCATTATTTAATAAGTAATTATCAGTAATATATATTTGGTTGCATATTCTTTATAATAATAAATGAAAATTTAATTGTCTATTCTCCATCCATTTAGTATAAGGCCTATAAATGAGTCAGGAGTTTGAACTGCCGGTAAAATACAACTCCGTGTTAGTGTACAGTTGGAGAAAATATAATTATTATTCAATACCTCAGTATTGGTGTACAGTGGGTTAATTCAATTTTCCTAGTAAAAAATCAATAACCCTGGATGTCTTGGTGTATATTTAACTGTAAAGTCATATCCAGTCAGTCTTAATGTGTTGCTACCAGGGTGTCCTCTAACCCTATATAATTAGGCCTGTTTTGTCTTGGACCCTGGGCCGTAACAGTATATTGAGACCGTATTTACCCCTAGGAGTCCTAGAGGTAGATTATAAGCTAAAGCAAATAGTGTAATGGTAACCAAAATAGAATGACAATTACGTCATAGTGTTGAAGAGGTTATAAAGCAATAATCAATTAAAGCTAAAGAAGCTTTATTGATTTGTTGATTTTCGATGTGGATGAGGGAGACAAAAGGCAGCAATGTCTGTGACGAGTGCCTCCCCCAGAGTTGAAAGAGTGACCGAGCCAAAATCAAGGAATGTTCGAGCCAAAATGTCTGGACACATGGAGTTTGAAGCAATTTAAGTCATAGGATGAGAGAAAGATGGATTCAGGAAGATAGTTCAGCTGTTGAATAGAAGAAAGATTAGGATTATTGTTTCACTCTTGAGTTGGAGAGGTGCAAAGAGTAGGGGTGGGATTGTGTTGCAAGACGGGTACAACTTACCATACATAGAGGAGGTGGTACAGTATACGCTGAGAGAGCTCTGAAGCGGTTATCCCACTGCACAAATTTTCGATGGCGAACGCCCTGCGACTGTTTTTTTTTTGTCTATGTTCCAAAGTTCCCCATATTCACTCGAGTATTCTCCAATTGTCGCGGAAAGCGCACAGCATTCGTTGTAGCTTCGCCCCTGATCGCCCATATTCACCCAGAATCGCCGTTATTTTTTAGTACACTTAGAAAACGGTGGCAAATTCAAAATGTTGGCGAATGTCTTCCTATTGTCGCACGGCATTCACCTTGGCTTGCACGAGAGTCGCACAATTCGTACTATTGTCTTCTGATTCGCCCTGATTTGCCAATTTGCAAATTCCAATTATTGGCAACGCTGCTTTTTGAACGAATAGGGCGATAACCCTACGACAGTAGCACGAATGCAGCGAATGTGTCGACGAATTATTGCCAATGCCATACGAATGACATCCGATAGGTGGGTTTTTATGTGACTATTGATGTGTCTCTCACTATACTCTGTTTCTTTTCAACTGACGGTAAAAACAATGCAAAGTTCCTATCAGGATTTCTCAGTTATTTTGAAGATTTTGTAGTGAAATGTGGTGCTAATTATTTAAACTTGGACGATAATTTAATCATAAGTACTATATACATAATAGTAAGTTATGTATAATTACCTAATACATTGTTCATAATATTTCATAATAAACTTATATAACACGAGTTATAAGTTCAAATTAAAAGTCAGTGTACCGGAACCATTACCGAAACATGTGTTATGTGTGTTATTGTTGTGTTGTTATGTCGAGTGTGTATGTGACATAGTTATTTCAAAAGGCCCTGTCTAAGCTGTATTTAAAGCCCCGTCCACACGATCGAGCACTACCCGTCGGGCACGAGTGAAATGTCCGTCATGGGGCAAATTCAGCGGGCAAAGCAGGGGAATGACCGCGGCGGTAGTTGAGCGAAATCACCAGACACTGCCCGGTAGTTTGCTGTTGGATATGGGGATAAAGGGGGCCTGTGGAAGGAGGGGAGTAGTGTGTAATTTGATCTTTAATTATCAAATATATGTTATCCTATTATTTTACGGATGCTTATCAGGTAAATCTGGTGGAAGAAATCCAGGATGTAATATGTGCAAGCACTTCATTAACGGTCACTGATGATATGAATTTAGTTTTAGCTTTAGAATATTGTATGGGTAGCATCCCTATTTATATAGACGCTATTATTTATATAGATATTATTGTATTAATATTCTTATGAGTATCATTATAAATAGTATTATTAATCTTATTATAGTGAGAAAACCAACCCACTTTGATCTTCTGCACTAACTATTGATTTAATGTTCGTTTAACGTACACACATATGCTGACCATATCAGCAAATTGCGTGATGATTGAAGCACTATCAGAAATTATATGATAGGATAAATTCATATTTTTCCACCAACCAACTTTACTTCTAAACTCAATGAAATCAACAAATACATGTGGCACTCCAAGGACTCAAACCTAGGATACTCACACCCATAGGTTAATCTTATCAGTGTATTACGTAAATATAAGACAGTATCAGAGAGAGAGAGAGTGAGTTGCAATTGCAGCTCTAACTAACGGTATTTTGCGAGTTCACTCTTTTATTGGTACCGGTGTATGATCTTTTCAAATGTGTTGTGTGTTTGATCATGTTGACGTTCATTTCATATTAAAGTATAACCCATTCCCACGTAATTTAGAATTTTGGACAATTATATTATAAGAAATAGGAAGCTGATGAAATAAATTATTAATCTTCAAACAACTGTCTTTCCTTTTCTCTTTTGAAACATAGCAATTATTAGGCAACACAACACTTTACATCCCTCTTTAACTGCCCTGGCGATCACCTTGTCTGACCACAGACAGACTTTGACTGGCCAGTCACGGCCGTGTGGACAACACCACAAGCGTGTTCGACAGACTTTGCCCGGTGAGGGGGCACAGCCTGCCAGACACTGCTCTATGTGAGGACGGGGCTTTAAGCCCCGTCTACACGATCGAGCAGTGTCCGGTGGGCTGTGCCCCTTCACCGGGCAAAGTCTGTTAAACACGCATGCGGTGTTGTCCACACGGCAGCCGGGCAGTGATTGGCCAGTCAAAGTCTGCCAGTGGTCAGAGTAGGAGCTCGGCAGGGCTGGGTCAGTGGGTCCGGTATGATCACCATGGTCCCCAACAACAATAATCACAGGACAGTTATATAACCTATATATCCAAGCAGATGCCAATAAGAGGGAGTGTATATTGGCAGAAGCTCGACTGGAGGCAACACCTCATGTTTGTTTCAAATGGATGCAGCTACACTTATTTGCAGTATACTAAAAGATTATCCAAGCATAGTTTGTCTCGCATTATTCCTGAAACTTGTCAAGCAATATACAAAGTACTGAATCAAGAGTGCTTGCAGGTGAGATTTATAGTGAGACGATCCAACCTAAGTTTTCATAAAATTAATTAAATAATGCAATTGCGGATGGTATATTTGAAATCGTCTCGTCGTCGTTGCAATTCCAACGGTATATACATATTTTAATTTTGACCAATTTTTAGGCTCAATAGGCCTATTTTAAAGTTTAAAAACTCTGTAGACAAGTTATCTATTCATGGATTTTGTTCAAATTTATACCACAAGTACACTTTGACATGCTTAATCGAATGGCGCAAACATAATTGAAATCGGACTATTAGTTTAGGATTTCGATTTTGACTTGGCCTTCCTGGAGGGCCCAGGGGACCGGTTTTTTTGGACTGTACAAGTCCTATGTAGCCCAAACAATAAGTCCTACAGACTTCTACCTGGTGCCATTCGATTTCTCTCGACGACTAGCTTCTATACATGGTTGTAGATTGCAATTTCGACCAGCCATTCGCCCATAATAAAACAAAAAATAAATCTCCAAAATCCCTGCGTTTTTAAAAGCCCAGGCAAATTTTTGCACTTGGCGGGCGACTTTCGAATTTTGAGTTTTTTATGGGTATATATGGATTCGTCTCGTCATTAGGATTCCAACGGTATATGAATTTTTAAATTTTGACAAATTTTTAGGCCCAATAGGCCTATTTTATAGTTTAATAAACACTGTCCCCTACATGATGGCTGTCTAAGTCAGAGAAGAAGCTGTTGGAGTGGCTTTGTTGAGTGTGTTATTAGTTAGAGAAGGGTATATAATTAAAGCTCTTTCCTGTGTCTTCCTTCCACCCAATCTACCCACTTGTTATAATGGAGCAGCCACGTAAGTGATGATATGTTATGTTCAAATAGTATAGTTAGCCATACAATCTTTAAGACGGGATAGTTTTCTTTCAATAATCTTTACAGAAACGATAGTTTGAAGGGGTAATTAATATATTTTATTAGAAATCGAGGTACAGAATCAGTACTTTCCGTAGTTATCTATTTAAGGATATTGTTCAAATTTATACCACAAGTACACTTTGACACACTGAATTGAATGGCGTAAACAGAATTGAAATCGGACCATTAGTTTAGGATTTCGAATTTGACTTGGCCTCCCAGAACGGCCCAAATGACCAGTGTTTGGACATTAAAAGTCCTCTTTAGCCCAAACTATACGTCCTAGGGAATTCTACCTGGTGCCATTCGATTTCTCTCGACCGACAGCTTCCATACATGTAGTCCAGTAAATCTAGCAATCATTTAACTGGACCTAGAACAAATTGCAATAGAAGGTTTTTTGGCTTTAACTTGTTTATTAGGTCCCTCTGATGAACATATAAAAAGTCTCCAACTTTTGGACACTGGGAAAGTGGTTAATTTGCATAAATTCAAGATGGCCGCCGTCCAAAGCTTCAATTTACAGATAACTTTTTTCTGGTTGCTCCTAGACCCTATAAATGTATTACAAACAACGTTTTTTGGCTTTAACTTGTTTATTAGGTCCCTCTGATGAACATATAAAAAGTCTCCAACTTTTGGACACCTGGAAAGTGGTTAATTTACAGCCGAAAAACCTTACAGACAGGCTGAACTGTCTCTTTCACAAGGGGTGACACAGGCACTTTGTGCTTGTATGGGTTTTTTGACCTGTTGTCCCTCTTTTTTATAAAAAAAAAACAAAAAAACATGACGTAGTATGACGTCATTCAGAGCCAATTATGTAATTCATGATAGGAGTTCGTATTCACTTGGATCATCGGTGCTTGCATCAAAGTTGCTATTTTGACAGAGTCCTTTACATTGACCACATGCACTGGAACATTCAAGCTCATTCCGTTTGCAACTACAGCGTTGAGTGTCACAGTTGCCCTTACACTGACATCTGACCAATTTCAGTAGTGAATCAGGAGCCACTGGCGAATCCATCGTCTTCGGTTCAAGCTGTCCCTTCCGCAGACACCAGCCCCATTTCTCGGGGTCCACACAGTTCCCCATCCATTCCTGGACCTGACAATAAACTCGGAACGAGTGGTATTTGGCTGCATCGGTTGTTGGGGGAAGGCTGTGAACTTCAACGGTAGTTGAACTTTTTGCCACCTTGTTGCAAAACTTTGTCTTTCGCAGTCCGTCAAGGGTGTCATTTCCTTTTCCCCCGTACAAATAAACCAAGGCCTTTTCACCAGCTGATGATATCGCGTCTTTACTTCCACTTTGGCAACAGAATGCTTCTATACATTTCAAGAAACCGTTGTCTTCCCTCACTTTCCTCAAGGCAGCCCCTTTACCAATACCATACAGTCGTGAGGTTGTGTCACATCCACAGAGTGCATGGACAACTGGCAGGACACGACAGATGCTTTCACCGAGAGCTTCTGCTACGGAGTTAATATGCCAACATTTCCCACCTTCCTTGCTCGACTTGAAGTACAAATCATTCATCCCTCGTTCCGCATAATGACACAACAGCACCAACAAGTCTGTGTCCTCACCTATCACATATGTCACGGTTTCCCTTGCATGCTCAATTCCCTTCTTCGCAATCATGACATCTGCATCTGCTGGCGCATTGACAGTCAATTCCATTTGCCTTGAATGTTTCACACAATAAGTCAATGAAGTTTTGCTTATTGTCCGAGTTTGACAAGAAGTTTTCCTTTTTTGACCGAAGGGGCATGGTTGGAGTGAACATCACCTTTTGACCAAAGACTCCTTTTGATCGTCGATTGTGTGTCATGTCCTTGGTAGTAGGTCCTGATTTATAACCGTCGAATACAACCACCGGGTTGAGAAAGTTTTTGGAAACATGCTTCATGTACATGCTTGCAATGTCCTCAAATGTGTCACCCTTCTTCCATGGAATCCTTTGCAATAAGGAACCACCATCCAGAACATGGGTCACAGTCCTTTCTTCCTCAAATGATTCCAATGACGACTTGGGAACAACAGCAGCTATCTCATCTCCTAGCTGTGGTTTATTGGCTTCCCTGAGCCTCCCCCACTTATCGAACAGAGCAGTAGGGTAGCTAGACAACTCATACGCAAAGACCTTTTCAACACCTAAGTCCCTGTTATTAGCAAAGATGAGGAGCCTCTGGAAAAGGAGCTGTGGGTCGATTGGTACTTTTTCAGCACTGATTGTAACCTTTGCACCCAACGACTCAACTTGATCTTTCTTCCTAAATGAAAAGTCAAAAGCATTGCTACCTTCCATCTTCTGCACAATGTTCATACCAACCTCATACAGTAAATGAGGATTGGCCGAGGCTGGTCCTGTCACACCGTTGGCAATATTCCTGAGTTCATTTGATTCTTGAAATGGATCATAATCCTTGAAGAATGCGAGAACCTTCTCTGTGTCCTTCCTATCTCGTTCACGCCTTGCTTCAGTCATTTCTTTGTGCTGCTCAGAGGTGTGGAAATGCTTCCCTGTCAGTTCTTGCATAACTTCACTCACCTCAGCGCAGGCTGGCATAGCAAGTAACCAGCGTAGGCGTTGCGTTTCCTCCAGGTGTCCAAAAGTTGGAGACTTTTTATATGTTCATCAGAGGGACCTAATAAACAAGTTAAAGCCAAAAAACGTTGTTTGTAATACATTTATAGGGTCTAGGAGCAACCAGAAAAAAGTTATCTGTAAATTGAAGCTTTGGACGGCGGCCATCTTGAATTTATGCAAATTAACCACTTTCCCGGTGTCCAAAAGTTGGAGACTTTTTATATGTTCATCAGAGGGACCTAATAAACAAGTTAAAGCCAAAAAACCTTCTATTGCAATTTGTTCTAAGTCCAGCCCTACTTTGACTGGTCTAATGGTCGTAGATTTCATTTTCGACAAGCCATTCTCCCATAATCGAAAATATTTGTTAAAAAATGCCTGTGTTTTATTTTACCCCATGAAAATGTTTGCACTTGGCGGGTGATTTTCGATTTTCGAGTTTTTAAGGGTATATCTGGATTTGTCGCGTTGCAATTCCAACGGTATATGGATTTTTTATTTTTTATTTTTTTTTTAGGCCCAATAGGCCTATTTTAAAGTTTAAAAACCCCATAGACGAGTTATCTACAGTATATATGGATATTGTTCAAATGTATACCACAAGTACACTTTGACACGCTGAATCGAATGGCGCAAACATAATTGAAATCGGACCATTAGTTTAGAAATTCGAATTTGACTTGGCCTCCAAGAACGGCCCAAATGACCAGTTTTTTAACTTTAAAAAGTCCTCTGTAGCCCAAACTATAAGTCCCAGGGAATTCTACCTGATGTCATTCGATTTCTCTCGACCGACAGCTTCCATACATGGTAGTAGATTTCATTTTCGACCAGCCATTCTCCCATAAGCGAAAACATTTGTTCAAAAATGCCTGGGTTTAATTAAGCCCAGGAAAATCGATGATTTTGGTCTGGTTTTTAATATTCAAGATTATGATATATTTGGAATCGTATCGTCGTTGTGCTTCCAACGTTTTTTTAAAGATAAATATATTTCATCATACTTATAGGAATAATCTTAATACAATATTCATAATATTGCTAATAATAACTTATCAATATAAATGGGGACGCTCCCCATACTTTATTCTGGAGCTAACATTAAAGTCATACCATCAGTGACATTTTATAAGTGATTGCACACATTACATCCTGTTTACCTTCCACCAAATTTTCCTGATTGATACCCGTATAATAGAAGGATAAAATATATATATATATTTATTAACCCCTTCTGTACCGGCGAAGTATTTTTGTATTTGTTTTGAGCTACATTTAGACGATTGCATTAAGATTAAAAGGATATATGATAGCTAAAGTGATTAATTGAGATCGTCTGTACCCTTTTAATGGGTAGACGTCCTTCCTAAGCCGTGTAAAGACTAATTATAATTGCCAGAATATAATAAAATGGATGTTACCGGTATTGAATGGGTTAAAGATCAAGCTACACATTTATTTCCCTCTTTCCACGGGCCCCTTTATCCCCATTCCCCCAGCAAACTGCCGGGCAGTTCGACTTGGCCTTCCTGGAGGGCCCAAATGACCAAGTGACCGCCGGCAAACTGCCGGACAGTGCCTGGTGATTTCGCTCAACTGCGTGCACATGCATATCCCTGGTTTTCCCGCTGAATTTGCCCCATATCGAACATTTCCCTTGTGCCCGACGGACAGTGGTCGATCGTGTGGACGGGGCTTAAGGGATCGTTCGAATGGGGTGAACGTCTTAAAATTTCAAAAGGAATGGTGCTAAACATGACGGAGAAAGGGGTTTAAAATAAAATCCTTCAAGTGGAAATCTTCCCTTAAATCGACAAATGATAACTCGAATTAGAGGAAACAAACTATCATAATAGTGACAGTGTTAATTTTATAGTTACTTCTACTTAACCCTTTGAAGATTAAGACGCATTTTGACAGCATATTCTGACTACTTCTAGACGACTGTATCCAGCTTAGGAATGATCTGTGGTAACTAGAAGGGTAAAGAGTATCTCAATTAACCATCTGACATCCATAATGTTATACACTTCCTAATCTGAATGCAATAGTCGTATAAGTGCAAGGAAAACTAAATCCATAATTGTATCTTGAGTGGGAATACACCTATTCCATAGATGCACAGACACTCAGACATACCCACACAATTATATTTACATTTTTATTCGAGGGTATATGTTTTGTAATAGACCTTATGCAAACGAGATTGTGAACTTCGAATGACAATATATACAACATAAAAAGTAATGTTCTCTATGGGACTGTTAATTGTTCAGAATAATTCGTCAGTGTATCATTGTTGTTCTCCCAAGTATTGTTCAGATATTCCGGGATAAGGCTTGTACACATTGATCCATAGAAACACACACACATACACACACAGAATGTCCAGCTTTTCCACATTTTGCCTCTTCTCACACACACACACACACACACACACACACTCTCTCTCTCTCTCTCTCTCTCTCTCTCTCTCACTACAGCACGCATACATGCACACACACTCTACAACACACACATACACACACAGAATGTCCATCACACCCAGCTTCTAGGAGGCTGCCTTAGCAAGAGTGGTTATTTGGTCCTTCCAAGTGAGATCAGAAGAAAAAGAGATACCGAGAATACTGAGAGAAGATGAAGGGTTGATTTATGTATTGTTGAAGTATGACAGACGTACACACAGTAACGACTGGAATATGTAATTAGGTATATATATTCAGCCGAATCATATCGTCATCAAATGTCATGTAATTGCATGCACCATGATTTTCACGATTTCGTGAATTTAATGACCAACCATGAAGTTGTTTCATGAATATCAAGCAAATATAATGAGCACTAAAGGATATTGATATGGTAAATATTTGGTTGATAAATAGAGGTGCTGCGAAGGTATCGGTAAAATCCATGTATTCGTTCTGGACATATTTTGTGAACACACAACATACAGATGCACCGAGCAGCTTACAATAGACCACGCACGCAGGGTTATAATCTACTATGTGACAAACAACATGGTAGTTTTTAACCATTTATCGCCAGAACATTAAGCACGTCAATAAAACATCTTAAGGGGGTATGGGCCAGTTTTATTGACTCCCTTCTCCTTCATGTTTAGCTCATTAGTTGGTCGATTGTTGTTGTTGTTGTTGTTTTTCCCCAAGCTGCCTGGCCGAACAGCCCCAAGGCCCCGAGCAAGGCCAAGGCCATAACCGAGCGCCCCCACAGAATCCTCCCAGCCGACCACAATAAAGCCTGGGTGACCAAAGCCACTCCATGGCGGGGAGCTGAGGACGGTGCGGAAACGCCCGGGAAACCAAAGCCCCACCCAGGGCCTTGTGCCCCCCAGCAATTATGAAGAGAAAGTTGAGGGGCAAAGGAAAGATGTGACACTTTGGCTTCCAATCTTGGTAGATTAGGAGGTCAATCCACGCAAGAGACGCCGTCACTTGAGATCTAGAAAATATATAAGTAAAGGAACAGTCAGAGTAAGCTATGGGTATGGCAGAGATCGCTCAGTTCTCACTCTGATAGACCAGCCCATCACCACTTGGTCGATTGTAAGACCTCTCGCCATATTTCTTTGTTAATATTAAGACATTTCGTGCAATTTAGGTATCGATTTTTCTCTGGCGAGCGATAGCGAGCCTGTAATTTTAATAGGAATCAGCCTTCGGCTGGGACTTTTTTCTACCGAAAAATTTACAAATATATCTTGAAGGGGAGTCCATGGGGTGTTTTTCTAAGCTTGATGGAGGTCTAGGGAGGAAACTAAGAAATATAGGAATAAATGAATGAATAGACCAACGAAAATAGCCGCGGTATAATATATTTCTTTTCAACTTTAATCCCTTGTACAGTATACCTGCAACGACTTTTTAAATTTATTCTAGCCATATAATTATAGACAATATTGTGTGCAGGTAAGGAAGGATATGTTCCAATAAAAAGGGTGAAGTGAGATTGTTCGAAGCCTGCTAATTGCTGGGGACCCTTTTTGAACTGAATATAATCGTCTTACAGTGGCCAGATTAAGGTCCCCGGTACTGGAAGGGTTAACACTAGTGATACATTTATCCCGGTATGTGGGCCACCTCGTCTCTTTCACTATAAACCATAATACTCTGCGGTGTGGGGGGAGGGGGGGGGGGAAAACCAATTTGCACAAATTCCTGTGTAGTTTGTCATCCTGGTAAAATGGTGTGAATAGATCGAATTTATTTTCAATTTTGCCAGAAACTCCATTACGGCGGTGACCGAAATACTCATCACACAGATAATGGAGGGAGGAAGCTGAGCTGGACTAACGCAACTACCTCACAGAAGCCGACATTTTGTAAACCATAAATAACAAACAATAAAGTAACCCATCACACTAGCCACTATGTTGTTTACCTTGAGTTGTTAGCCATCGACAATTTATAAAATTACAGACTATATCTATACATTTATTTAAGATAAGGAGTTTTCTCTATTTTACCTTCAATCGGGAATATTCCCAGGCTAGGCTCTATTCCAGCTGAGGTGAATCAAGCGTTGTGCACAATGAACGCCTCCACCTCTCGCTCTCAACTGCATAGTCAGTGTCAAGCACTCTTCTTCGAACATTTAATCTTTGATTGTTAATATTACATAAAATAAAATATTTTGAAGGCCCATGCAGCTGGTAGCAAGAACATGACCATAATATTAATTAACCCTTAAAGAATGGGGGCGGACTTAAGTCCGGCTCCAATTTGCAGCAAGTTAGGAGCATTATTAAGGCTTTTAAAGGGTTAAAATCAAGTGCAAATGGCCGGGAGCGCAGCGGGCCAGACAGCCGACTCCCAGGGCTTACCGCCGCCCATTAACTCATGTTCCCTGTGTTCTCGAGATGCCGGCAGTGTAGCCAGTAGTGAGCATAGCTGGGAAAAATATGCCGCTATACGCTAAACTCCCATGTTACTGGTATCACTGTATGAGAACCACGAGTGCTATGTAGCTCGTTCTGGTCTCATTTTGAAGCTTTTAGCGCCTAGTTTTTTGCTAAATAATTTTGTTTTCATGCAGGTACTTGATTTATCATTCAGGAGGGCCTGAATATGCCCAAAAAAGCCCAAAACCCCCCGCTAGACAAGGGTTAACAAATACTTACTTATGGAATGTTATCAAATATGTTATATATTATGGAATGTATTAACTGATATAAAATAAAGCAACACATAACCTATGTGCAGAGTTTTCTGTTTTGACTTTGTTAGAATTATTGTTTTCAAGCAGATGATGGCATATTATGTTGTATTTTACCTACCTCCAGATGATATAATTCCATTACAGACAAACCTGTAAGTGATAGATGGTCAAATAAGATATTGCTGACTCTTTTGAATCCAAGAGGTGAAACATATCCAGGCAGATAGTGATACAAATAACAGTGTGTGTGTGTGTTGGGTATGTCTAGTGTGTGCGTGAGAGGGAGAGAGAGAGAGAGAGAGAGAGAGAGAGAGAGAGAGAGAGAGAGAGAGAGTAAACAACCGTCCTGGTGGTGTAATGGTTAAGGTGGCAAAAATCTGTCTGTGATAACCCGGGTTCGAATCCCGGCGGATCATATATATTTTAATTAATTTCATTGGGGGTGTTTGGTGTTGTGGTCAAATTAATAAAATATAGATAATCAGTGATTCACCCCTCGGATTCACACGTCAGAAACACAGGAAGTAAAAGAAAAAATAGAGCAGCATAACAAGGGATAACTAATGAACAAGAAAGGACATTTAATTAATGAAGGAAGTAGATGATTAATATTTAATGAGATATGTTATGTACTCCAATTTATCCAATTATTATTTCATGACGTATATATGTACATGGGTACACATATGGGAATCTAATAATCTAATAACTCTATTATAACAGCTTATATTATTAACACCTTAACCCGTTGAGCCCCGGCTATTTATAATATTTTGTTCACCCCAGTCCCAAGCCATTTTCACTTCTTTTTTTTGTTTGCTAAAATGGAAGACAAGGATGAGAAATGAAAAAAAAAAAAAAAAAAAATCACCTCGGACATTTTTGGGGGGGGGGGGAGCCTCAAAACAATTTGTTGAGCCAAAATGGAAGAGAATGGTGAGAAATGAAGACAAAAATAAAAAAAAAATCATTTCGGTCATTTGGGGGGTGGGGGGGGGGGTTTCAATAGTTCGTCTCCCCCGCATGACCACCCGCCCGGGAGCACTAGGGTAAAAACTGAGTATGGCATTGTACGGCATACATCCTAAGGAGTGTCTCACATAAATCTCAAGCCTCTAGCTCCCATACGACCGGAGTAATGAAGGTTCAAAGTGGCGGTGAACTAAGGGTGTAAACTATCCCCACTAAGCCCTCCACCACCAGCCGCGCGGCTGTCTCGGCCCGCTCACACCTACTGGCCCGGCTCCCACACACACTACGGTACCTCCCCCTCCTATTCTCCCGCCATTTCCTACCTTACGAGCCACGTAAGTGTTTTTTATATGTCGGACGCACGTGATGCGTCGCTGGGAGTTGGTGATCAAACACTGCCGACGCAACACGTGCGACGCTGGGTCTCACCGGGTTAAGAGCGGGTGGTGGGTATATTTCAGGTTTTTTTTTTTTACCATAAATGGGGTTGATTCCGTGCTCTTTTTCATGCATAAACAAGACCCAGAGCGTAATACAAGTATGTATCCCTGAAAGGGCGTAAATTGAGCTTTCCAATGACACCCGAACTATCTTTCTACGATCACTGGTTGTCTTGGAACGATCGTGCAACCGAAGGGCAAAATCGTTAAATACGGTAATTTCTTTATATAATTATGTATGTAGCGGGGGAGTGAGCGTGGATGTAAGTGGAGTACATCTCAGTTGGTCCACGGCGGCCGTGGCAAGCGGTCATGAGGTAACCCAGGCTCCTCCCGTCGTTCGTCTCTCTCTCTCAGAGCCAATATTGCGCCAAAATTGCACACATGTGGCCCCGCCACATAGTATACATTTTTCGATACGGACTTAAGTTGGGCCCCGATAGACAAGGGTTAACGTTGTATTTTCCTTGTATCAAATACAATGGATGCAGTCCGAGGGGCAACAGGATGTATACAGTTGACCCCGCAGGTCATGGAATCCACATATGTCAGGGCTGATGTCATCAAACCAAGTCACACAACATCACGTGTCACGACACCTGTAATATTGGCATGGAGACTGTGAGTGGAAAGTTTTACCTAGATCGGGTCACATTGGGAGACCCCACCCTAATACATCATTATGGAGAGGTACTAGGATTGGCTGTGATGAACACGTAGAATGGTAATGAGTGGTTTTACGTCATAAAGAGGGGCGTAACCCGAGATTATATAAGGAGGATTTCTAGAGCTGGAAGGCAGAAAAGACGGGAACCCCAGTTCGTTCATCGAGAGGTCAGAGATCAGCTCTGTGTGTGATAACCAGACTATATAACATACTTGAATTAATCTTACTATTACGAATTATTATACAATCAATATACTAGTGTACTTCTGAATAAGTCTTAGATATCTTTCATTAAACTATTATGAATTATTCTCAAGTTTCACTTACTTGATCCTAATATTATTTTGAGTTATCTTTTTAATCCCAGGGTAAGCCTGTGATGGTGGCAGTATTTATAAAGGGGAATTGATACCAAAAGTAACCCTATTCTCACCACCTTACAGATATTCGAAGCAAGAAAAATGCAAATTGGACAGACGAGGAAAAGAACGAGAGATTGTTACGTTGGGTTGCACAGAGTTATAAAGATATACAAAAGGCACAGACACTGCACTCCTTAATAAGCAGTCCGGGCTTTAAATATTTATAGTAATCATGTAGCATTCAATTCGGAATGCAATCGGTCTTATTCTGAAGTATAATTATCAACCATAGAAGTTGTGTACCCATTTCAATCTGTGTCGAACCCAAATGAGACAATACCATGTTTATGTTTTTTTTTATTATTATTATTATTATTATTATTATTATTATTATTAGCAGTATTATTATTACCCATATACTATAATATTTAGCTTTAAAAATAAAAATACTTAAATTAGCCTAAGGTTAGCATGTATCAAGACTTCAAGAGTGACTATTATTCTCAGTATTGAATATTATATCAATGTTCATTCACATACTTACAGAATAACACCATAATGTTCATTACAACTTGTCAAATTCGGCGTCTTTTTCGGGCCGTTTCCGGATACATTAAAAAAGTATCTAAATTCTAAAACTAGTCACACGGGTATTAGTTTCCTATCAATAACTTGCCACCGACCTTCAATATAAAACAATTCTATTGTTATTAGCATACATATCTTATTAGTGTGAGAAACCATTAAATGCATAATTTTCGTCTTACTGTTTTTATATTGTTCATGTTTTTTTTTTTTTTTTTTTTTTTTTTTTGTTTTTTTTAATAATCAATCGATTTATTATATATTTCACCATTATCTTATGGTAAAGGATTCATGGGAAATTTATAGAGGTGAAGCATGTTTAATAAATATTCGTTCATGAATTTGTATGTACGATTTACAAATGCCGCAGGAACTGTATGATGTAGGAAAAACTGGCAAGATAACGTAAACGTAAATACAGTTTGAGGGATGTAAAACTTTATGGGTGTGTGGGAGGAACATGAAAATGAACTGACAATGGTGGATAAAAATAGGCGTAGGGCTTAGAGGGACAGTGGTTTAAAGTTGTGGCAGTTGAGTGTTGTACTATTCTGTATAATTATAGCAATGAGTTATGGAAAAGGTTATATATATATATATATATATATATATATATATACACACACACACACTATATTGTTCCTCAGGGTTTGGTCTGTCTCCTGTTATCTTTCTAATGTTAGTTAACCCCTACTGTACCATAGGGTACCGGCATAAATGTACCCCCTCCCCAGTCCCAAGCAATGTGGCCAAAATGGTTTCAGAGGCAAGATATATCAACCTCCCACCTCAAAAGATGGAGGAATATTGCCTCTCCCAGCATGTGGGGGCTTGGATATAAGCTGAGAAGTGTTGCCAAGGTCTTAGAGCAGTGCTAAAAACGTTGTGGTACCAGGTACTGCCTGATACTGGCAGTTACAAGGATCATATATTACTGACGGCTGGCAGCCGTCGCTGGGACTGGGGAGTGATTTATCTACTGAGGGCTCTCTGCCGTCGCTGGTACTGAACGGGTTAATGATTTCATCATCTGTACCTCTAGTCCTATCCACTCACATGCTGATGACTATCTTTCACTATTCAACTAGCTTTCCTCAATGACCCAGCATGCAATCACTCCAAAACTCAGGCGATAAGGCCATAGCATACCTATTTTCTGATTTATGAACTATTCCCGATTGGGGCAGAGAAAATCTTGTTACTCTCAATGCTTCCAAAACTCAAGTTCTCCATTTATCTACCCGTCACGATCTTCCACACAACTATCCCTTATACTGCATCAATACTCAAAACAGCTATTCATCGTCTCTCAGTATTATTTGTGTATCTTTTTTGTCTCATGACCTTTCTTGGAAAGATCATAATTATGACTACACTTGCTAAAACGACCTTCCCAAAAGTTAGGTGTGGTCAACCGTCTCCGCAGGTTCTTCTCCCCCACACAGCTTCTTGTTCTGTATCGGGCCACAGTGCGCCAATGTTCGCATGTGTTATGGGAGCTTCCATTTTGTCTCATCAACTCACTTCCTCATACTAATTTCCTACAATTTTTCTCGAAACGCCGCAATGTTGCATTTTCTTACTCTTCTACCGCTATTAAAATAATAAGTGTTCTTTAGATCTTTCGTGGCGTACACAAAGGACTACAAAGGAAAACAACTAACAACATATATACTGATCCTTTCGAAGCTGCTTATAGCTAACCTACCTAACCTATGTGAGAACAAGATAACTGTAGCTCAATAAAAATTCAGCGAAACATACAAGATTGTCATTGGAATTTAAATATTCAAATCATGTGAAAGGCTTTGCATATAAATTCCAATTATAAGTTAATACTAAAGATGTATGAAGTCAATACACTTTTGAATAGTATAATACACCAAATTCTCAGAGAGTCATAGAAGTTCTATAATAGCTTGAATTATTTATATTGAATATATACCGTATCAATCAACCATAAGCTAACGCAAATTTGCAATTAGTTTCCTTTTAAACCAGATGTATAATATCTGAATCCGGGTGGATGGGACTCGTTAGCCTTGGTCGGCAACCTGTCTAGAGGAGTAAACCTTATACCAATCTGTACTGCTTACTTAAGGGTGAAGCAGGTTAGTGGATGGACTAGCCGCACACCACTGTAGAAAAATAGTGTTAAAAAGATACATAGACTGCCTCAAAGTCGGACGGAGCCCAGATTGAGTGGTCAATCCTGTAAGTCCTTCAATAAACTGGCATTGGTTGTCCCTCTTACAGGGGATAGGTCTACTTGGGGGCATTCTGTGTATGGCCAACCTCATTAAGGGGAATAAGGCGTCAGGCAATAGATAGATAGAGATAACACCTGAGGTGAAGCCATTGATATCGGGAGCTGATGAGTGATTGGTGCTTCTGAATGCTTGTGTGCTTGCTTTTTATGAGCGAACTGTTATGTGTTCTTCTCCTGTCACCTCTTTTTCCTTTCTTGAGTCTCTTGCTGATCCTTCCTACCCCTTGTGGGAGTAAGGGCTGGTTACTGACTGACTGACTGATTAATCCATATTTTTAATCAGTAGATAGTAAAATGTTCATTAAATTATACATTTAGTACCGTACTCAATTCTTTTTAAGTGTAAGTCACTCCTTAACCCTTGTCTAGCGGGGGGTTTTGGGCTTATTTGGGCATATTCAGGCCCTCCTGCATGATAAATCAAGTATCTGCATGAAAAAAACAATATTTAGCAAAAAACTAAGCGCTAAAAGCTTCAAAATGAGACCAGAACGAGCTACGTAGTACTCGTGGTTCTCATACAGTGATACCAGTAACATGGGAGTTTAGCGTATAGCGGCATGTTTTTCCCAGCTATGCTCACTACTGGCTACACTGCCGGCCTCTCGAGAACACAGGGAACATGAGTTAATGGGCGGCGGTAAGCCCTGGGAGTCGGCTGTCTGGCCCGCTGCGCTCCCGGCCATTTGCACTCGATTTTAACCCTTTAAAAGCCTTAATAATGCTCCTAACTTGCTGCAAATTGGAACCGGACTCAAGTCCGACCCCGATCTTTAAGGGTTAAGAAGAGAGTCGTCGTATTGAAGACAAAAAGGTCGCTGCAACGGCTTGCGGCGGTGGGGAGATTGTAGGCACCAATTGAGCAGGGCAGTACCCGGGGGAGGCCACATAAGTATATGATAAGGAGTTGCTGGAACTCCTGTTTGATTTGTCTGGCTTCCCCCACTATTTCTATTTGTACCTCACTTACACAGAGAGTATTCCAGCTAACTCTTACAAACATCTCATTTTACTACATTTAACAAGCACACCACACTTGTTTCCAACACATCTAAATTACCTATAACGTACCTTGATGTTGGCTGTCTATCACTTTTTCAACCTTGGGAAGGGTTGAAAGGGGAAACACTTGTTACAGGCAGCTGTACCTGGGGTACCCCAGGGATCGGTACTAGAGCCAGTTCTCTTCCTAATTTACATTAACAAATTAGATGAGGGTCTCACCTGTAGAATCTCAAAGTTTGCTGACGATACAAATATTGCAAATAGCGTATTCTCAAATAAACATGTTGAAGATATATCTAGATAAGTTGTCACATTGGGCTCAAATTTGGCAAATGTGTTTCAATGCGGATAAATGTAAATTACTCCATATCGGAAACCGAAATGAGAAAGCAAACTATTCAATGAATGGCACCCAGCTTAACTTCCAACCCGCGGGGGGGTGAGGGAGCATCATGGTAGCACCTGGCGGGCATATTTACCGAAAGTTAGCATAATTTTATGCTCTTGTTCATGCATTAGCAAAAGCCAGAGCGTAATACAATTATAAATCCGTGAAAGAGCGAAAATCTAGCTTTCCAATGACATCTGAATCATATTTGTATGACAACGGGTTCTCTTGCAACAATCGTGGAAATGGAAGTGAAAATACCCTAAAATGAGGTATCCCAGATTTATCCTTATTTTGAGAGGTACGGAGGTTGAGGATCGAAACAGTAGGGACATGATTTTCCAGTCCCGTCGCAAATTGATCGTGACAAGATCTACCCGAAAAACTGTTTTTCCGGTCCCGTTGAAAGCCCACCTTTAGCAAGCGAGACACCAATAATCTCTTGCGACGGCAAGAGAGCTCCGGAGCTGGGTTGACGGCAAAGTGAAACATCTCACTCAACTTACTGTTTCTTCATTTTAATTTATTTTGGTATATATGTTTATCCAAACATGGTATTACAATTTATTTGCCTAATATTAGGAAGTAGAGTAATAAGAGCCCACAGTAACTAATATCCAATTGTTGATATTATATTAATGTCGGACAGTACGCTAGGGTAGATTTTGTCCAGGAAACAACAACAAACCCCAGCTGTGACTATGCTATTTACCGATTGTTTTTGAACATCAGAATTACATTTATACAATTCTTATGATAATTAAATTGGCAGTGAATGTTATTCCGATGAAATGGAAGTTGTATGTACATTTTTTTAAATGGCTGTCGGTCGCTGGCTTGGAGCAAGCCAGTGTTGTTTTTTCCGTATTGTGATGATCTTGCGACGGCTTGGTTGCGATGATGGTCTTGCGATGGGACCGGAAAATCACGTCTGAGGTCTCAGTGCGGGTACAACTGCTGTCACGAGCGGACCGAGCCCGCCTGTTGTCGTTGCAATGCTCGCTCTCTCTCATCGCTCATAATGGCCTCAAAAAGGTATGAGTCATATGATGGGCACCGCAGGGATGGCCAATATTTTCTCTCCTGTCAAATGACAGTCACCGTCGGTTGTGGGTTAAGAGTGTAGACAGATAAACTGACTTGGGAGTAACAATATAGAGTAACCTAAAACCGAGTCAACAATGTTCAGAAGTTGTTAAGAAGGCAAACAACAAAATTGCCTTGATAGGCAGGTCATTTGAGCATAAATCCAAAGATGTCATCCTAACTCTTTACAATTCCTTAGTCCGCCCTCTCCTGGAATATTGCGTTCAATCCTGGTGCCCTTACTACCAAAAAGATATAGACAAGCTAGAAGGAGTTCAGCGTTGAGTTACCAAAATGATACCTTGACTAATGAATAAACCATACGCGACACATCTTAAAGAATTAAATTATTTCCTTTAACCCAGCGCAGATTAAGAGGCGACTTAATTCAAGTGTTCAAAATCATCAATGGCATCGACAATATGAACTATAATAAATATTTCACTATCGACCAATCAAATTACACGCGGGGGAACGGTTTAAACATTATTGGTAAATCTTTTAACTCACATAAGTCTAAGAACTTCTTCTTCAATCGAGTTGTCAACTTGTGGAATAGGCTTCCCTGAGATGTCATTTGTAAATGAATAAAGTATTTTGTTTTTCTCTATTCTATTACTAACAACTGTCCCCTACTAACATCTCCTAATCCTGTCACAGACATATGTCCCAGGACAGTCTTCCCTTTCCATTTTTCCTTAACCTACAATAAACTACTGTTTGGACACTTGACCATCAGTGTTTTGGAGGGCAAGCAACCTTGAGGGGTCTCTGGACTTGTTGTTACTTGATTTCCTTTTACTCCTTTGTACTCCTTTGTGTCCTTCATACACATTAAAAATCATTCAGACATTTTGGTGAAGAAATAGTTTTTGCCAGTCGAGAATATATGACACATAGGAGGTATATTTCCAGGGATAATAATTTCTTGGCCAAGAATATCTTGCGCATATTATAACTCGGGGTCTAGGTTTGTACTTGATCTTTTTAGGTATTAGTACGTTCTATTCCTCAAGTAAAATCGTCTAATGTTTGCCAATATTAAGTGAAAAGGCGTCCTCGAAGACTGAATTCCGTTATGAGAATTCTGCTCAAGGGATGTGACCTGCTTTTTTTATCTGTCTTAGTTGTATCCATTCGGCCCCATTCAGCCTACTATTATTAGATATTTATCTCCATCCAGGTGCCGATTTGTTCTCGGGTGGGGGTCTTGACATTCAGAATATAATTTTCGATAACAGGGTTTCGACGGGTGACTTTTCATATATTTGACTTATGTTTGCTATAACTCAACATTATACTCACACCACTTAGTGGGACCAAAATTTAACCCCTTCAGCACAATGACGTAATTGTCATGATATTCTGTGTGTGTGTGTGTGTCTCTCTCTCTCTCTTTTTCTGTTGGTCTATCTATCTGTTCGCAACATATTTCGAGAACGAATTAATGGATTTCGAGGAAACTATGTCACTCCCTTTATGTCATACCTATAAAGATCTTATTAACATTAGATGATGCTTACACCTTCACTCCCTCTTTCTATCACCCATCCAAGTATGACCATGACAACATTGTAATTCCTATTGACGATATTCAAGGTAGTAGTTCCTTGCTGTACTTAGTATTATTTCAGCTGATGTCAATGGACTCATTTAGCAGCTGATGTATCTATACCTAAAGGAATGCTATAACACTATTATGCCTTTGCGTCATCTTATTGCAAAGTGTTCATAATTAGCAACATATTTCGCTACAAAATCTTTGTAATAGCTGAGTACATAAGATGAATACATAGCAATTTACCGTCAGCTGGATAAAAACAGACTATAGTAAGTGACTTCGCACGCATATTTTGGAGATAATTGGAAAATCCCAATAGAGGGTGGGTTTATATATCAATATGGCTCTATCTTCAATATTGTTGCACGGAATAACACAATGTAATTATACTTTTTCACCAACCAACTTTACTTCTAAGCTCAATTAATGACATCAATAAACACATGTGGCACTCCAAACCCTTGCAGTCAATCTCTCAAATCCTCCCAAAAACCCTCCACCTCGTCTAACTCCCTTTCACTTCCTGGTCCATAAGCAATTACAAAAACCCTCATTCTCCCTTAAACTGCATTCGCACCCACATTAACCTTGATGACACCTCTTCCCACTATTTTATAAACTCTCTCAACTCCTCCTTTACAATAATAGCCACTCCCTCTTTCCCCCTGACTCCCTCATCTACTCCAGACTTTCTACCTATCACGTTTCCAAAATCCACTTCTCCCTCTCCTTTCATCTTTATTTCATTCAGTGCAAGCACATCATACTTCCTTCTTTCTAATAACCTTCCAATGTCCTCTCGCTTCTCATTCGTACTACATCCACGCACATTTAAAGCTCCTATTCTTAGGGTCCGGGACCACGAACGCGTTCCCTCGCCCCTCGCCCCTAGCTCTGTCTCGTTTTTTTGGTAGATTTATTTAGCATATAAGGAATGAACTTTTAAGACGTTCATTCTGTTAGTTTGGCCATTTTGAGACCTTTCACGCCATTGTTTTGTCAATATTAAGACATTTTGTGCCATTTAGGTGTAGATTATTTCCTGGTGAGCGATAGTGAGCCTGTCATTTTAGAAAGAACCGGCCGGAAAATTGTTCTACCGAAAAAAATACAAATTTATCTTGAAATGAGGCCTTCGGTGTGTTCTATTTACCTTGATGGAGGTGTAGCGAGCAAACTAAAACATAAATACATCAATGGATATATAGACCCCAAAAATAAGCCCCTTAGCCTATTTTCGTTGGAAACACTATGACTACAAGGTTAAGTAATTGAAGTGCTTAGAATACTTAATGGATTTGATAACGTGAACAATAACATAACTTTGTAATCTTAATAAGAATACAACACTCAGTCATGGCTGGAAGTTACAAATTAAAAGTTTCAGCACTAGAATGTGCAGAAACCTTTTCACATTTATGATCTGCTCTACCTGGAACAAACTTATTTCAGAAGTGGTAAATAGTTCTTCAGTAGAGCAGTTCAAAAACATAACAGATAGTGTTTTGCATACTCTACCATTCATGTAGCTCATCATCGAATCTATCTCTCTCTCTCTCTCTCTCGTTCCACTTGGAGTAATTCCTCTGAATGAACCGCAAGCTCTTTGAGATAATTACTATTGTTTGTAATCCTTGAAACTCTTCTGATTCTCCTCGTTTCTCTCTCACTCACTCTCACTCTCTCTCTCTCTCTCTTTCTCTCTCGACCAAAAAGCAATCACTTTTGTATTCTTGTGACGGCATGTTATCTACTATGTAATATTCTTGTGGTACTCTCATCTTGCCAACCTCACAAAACCTTTTCATCCCAACCATTTTCCAGAATCAACGACAAATGGGAAGCTTTATACCGGGCTCCTTTTGGTGGGCATTTGAAGGAGATTAGAAGAGCAAATATTTGTCAACTAATAATAGTTTCCTCTTTCAACAGTGCGTTTTGAAAACTTGGTGATTCCCAGCAAATTGTATTCGTGAACTTATTAAAACAAATGTTATTCCTTATTGGTATATTATAGTTATCATAAGACAAGGTGGTCAATATTGTATTCAGATTGGATGCATCTATACAATTCAATATTAATATACATACCAAAATAATCTAGAATTAACCATAGTGAAATGAGAAAGTCAGCATTAAAGTTAAACTGTTTACGTGTTCCCTTGATGTTATCATTTGAAGGACCGGGGTACATACAGTACATCTTTGTCAACCGCAATATAATGTAATTCCTTCACGATGGTGTTTAGTTTGATGCAATTTAAACCCCGTAATATCAATCTTCATCTGACTAAATTCTTCTGGTGACAGCTGTAGAATAGTACTCTATAAATGTACTGACATATAAATGGATAACTATCATAGTTTCTTATTAACCTCTCCACAACAATATAGCCTTCCCGAGCCGAATACAATTGTCTGGATATAAGTACGTAGAAAACAGGAAAAAGGAATAGCCTAATCCAATTGTGGAATTTAACCCCTTTAACACCTTACGAGCGGGTGGTGGAGTATATTTCACTGTGCCGCTCAGCGTTTTTTTTTTACCATAAATGGGATTGTTCCGTGCTCTTTTTCATGCATAAACAAGACCCAGAGCATAATACAAGTATGTATCCGTGAAAGGGCGTAAATTGAGCTTTCCAATGACACCTGAACCATCCTTCTACGATCACTAGTTGTCTTGCAACGATCGTGCAACCAAAGGTCAAAATCGCTAAAATACGGTAATTTCTTTATATAATTACGTATGTAGCGAGGGAGTAAGGGTGGATGTAAGTGGAGTACATCTCAGTTGGTCCACGGCGGCCGTGGCGAGCGGTCATGAGGTAACCCATGCTCCTCCCGTCACTCGTCTCTCTCTCAGAGCCAATATTGCGCCAAAATTGCGCTCAGACTTAAGTCGGGCCCCGCCACATAGTCCAAATTTTTCGATACGGACTTAAGTCGGGCCCCGATAGACAAGGGTTAATATCGATGACGCTATATCTCATTTCATTCTGGCTAGGCGAGTTTATAAAGGTAAGGAAGTATAGCTGTGAATCAAAAGTGGTAAATAATATCTCAATTAACCATCAAATTCCCGCACTTTCTTGCTAAAATGAATATAACCATCTAAAGAGAGCAAAATAAAGTAATGAAATTGCGTCATTGTATACTGAAAATAGTATAGTTTCGTAACCTTTTATTTGTGTGGTACAGAGAGCCCCTGGAGGTTGGGCCTGTGAGTTCCACCTCCAGAATTAATTCCCACTGATGGATCAGCAAACCTCGGAGCTGGGCCGTTTGCCTGCAAAGGACCCAGTTCTGGCTGATCATCCCAACCCCTTTAAAGGAAAAAAGGATTTGGCTACTGACTAAATTAAATTGTAGCATTACTATGATATATGCCTGTAGGAAAGCTCAACTGATTTGTACGATAAATAATTGAGAAAAGTTGCAATATAATACCATAACAAAATTATACTGTATTGATAGTTGGTGTATTTCAACTATTGTTGCGATAGTAAGAAGTTATGTATGCTCATTGTCCTAGGTTATTCTAGCCCTCAAAGATCGGAAAACTTAATTGTACGTTCCATTGAAATCAATGAGGACTAGCGGGAGATGTATTGTATGCTTTGTAATTTCCACCATATAAAATACGCCAGGGTTTCATCTGTTGGTAAATATCGATACTATGCATTCCTAGAAGAAGCTCACACAGTCCTCAGTGTCTCTCAGGCCTCGAGCAAAAAGCACACAAATCAACCTTGTCCCAATCGATATTTTGCAACAGTGCTTTCCTGCCAGCCAGGCCACCACAACACAAGCCGCGGCCCAACAAAGGTAAATCGTAAAATAGAACTAGAAGATATTTCAGTGGTTTCTAATAGTGACAGTGGGTCAGACAGTGATATTGAAGGTGATTTCCTGCACTTGAAGCACATGGAATCGAAATTACAAAGCAAATTAAAGTGGGAGCAGCCAGACCTTCAATACACACACTAGTTATATTGAGACGGTAGGTGTATTTCCTCCCCACCTGTCTAATCCCCCCTCCTTTACCCCCTAACAATACCCCTGCCAACTACCCCCCCCCCCCCCCCCCACCCCCACCACACATCTATTTATCACCTGAACATCAGGCAAGACACAAAGAAAATCCTGACAATAACATTATAAGTACCTTATTGATATTCTAAACAAAATATATATATACCTGTATGTATAAATTGTATAAGAAAAAACTCATAACACGCGACTGAGGACGTCCAAACAAAGCTTGGGTGCACCACCTGTCCGAACGCGGCTCGCTAAGTTTGACTATTTACTACTAACATCATCACACAGCTCCAAAGCTAACACACCAGATTGGGACAGGAGCTTGGCATCCTTGGTGACCTTCAAACTTGTTCTTTTCACCAATCTTCGTTCTGTTTATCTTATTCACTAATATCCAAGTTACTGCGAGTGATAAATACTGAAATATACCCACACAGAGCCATACGGCAGGAATAATATGCCCGTTGAGTGGGAACTAATGCATTTTCTGTCACTGATAGAGCTGCCAACGTGAGTTACGTAGGTCTTCATGGAGCTACCACCAGGAAAGTCAATACTGCTCTCTTCTTGAATTATGCAAGGTCGAAGATGTTAGAGATTGCTGGAACCTATTTCCAGAACCAAATTTTACACCATTATAATTGGCATTCGCCTGCCTGAGGCAAAACATATTTTACTATGGAATCTCAACAAAAACATGGTGCTCTCAATATCTGTGTAGGACACAGCTGCTCTCGGATATGTTAGTGCATATTTTAATGGAAGATAAAGTTAGTGATTTCCAAGACGCTGGTGCTCCCTGTTTAGTTAGCCTACATGGTTGTGAGATATGAGTACCTATAGATGACTTGGAGAGTTGCATCATCTCTTTTAATTCAAAATGTCTTTTCAAGATCATGATATTCCACTCTTGTGGCCATACATTAACCCATTCACTGCCGTCGACAAAATCCTATGTAAAAATGGCCTATACTGTGGGCGACATACTCATACGTTTTGGTAGTACCATCTGAGTTGGTTGCATCAACCAAACCCACTTTGTTGCCAGATGCTTTCATGAGCTTCTAAGCTTGCTACCCATACTTATATTAGTCTGCTCCATGCATTAGTTGAAAGAGGGTTTGTGTTCAAGCAAGAGGTGGTTTAGATGCTGGAATACAACAAAAACTTGAAAAGTAATGGATTACTTCATTATGTTATGGCAAACGCAAAATACGAAAGAGGAAGCAAGAGACAATGTAATAAAAGGCTTGGTGAGTGGCCACGAGCAGACAAGAACGAGGACACTTCTGTTCAATATTTGCAAAGCTCAGAAAGAATGACTACAGACTTGCATGGGAATAATACGACTCAATATTTTCATTGGAACTCGTTTGAATTCAATCAAGGCTATGGATATGGGGCTAGGGCGGTGTATATTGAGCGAAAATTGAGGGAAAATGCCAACCAGAGCGTATTCTTAGCTATGGAGTTCTCTGCAAGTACGGGTTACATCTTAATCTGAATTTTTCAATTTTTAATCAAGTAATATTGGTTGTTTGATATATAAGCACCAATATTGGCCATATGGGTACGTAGCTTGCTTCTCAAAGTTTACGCTGCATAGGCGGTGTATTTGGTGACAGCCTCAAGCATAGGAGTACTATGGGAAGACTACGTTGGTCATAGCTGAGGTATTTAAAGTAATCATGTTGAGAGTTATTTGGTATGGGAATTTGCATGAGGTAGCTACACCTAGGATACCACTAGACAAACAATATCTCGTACCAACCCCTGACTCTACTCGACGCACAACGCCCACTTTTTTTCTCTTTTTTTTTATATGTGCATAAAAGAGACAAAAGCCAATTCTCTCCTTCAAAGTTGAAAGAGTGAGAGTCAAATTTTTATTATTATTATTATTAGTAGTAGTATTTTTAATATATATTTATTTATTTGTTGTTTGGGTGGGGGTGCGGATTAGAAAGCAGAATGGTGTGCTTGTTTAGTGCAGTGAAATGGATAGGAGGAAGTGTTTGTGAGAGCAAGCTGGATTACTTTCCGTGTAGGTGAGACGCAGATAGAAACAGTGAGAGAAACTATACAAATGAAAGAAGCGTTCCAGCAAATCTTTATCACATGTCTATGAGGCCTCTCCTGGGTATTGCATTGTTCAATTAGTGTCAACAATCTCCTCAATAGTAGATGCGCTATATTATCTAAGCTCGCTCGACGTACCAACAACATATTTTAACGCACACGCTCACCCACTGACTCACTCGAGAAAAACAAATATACATAAACAGGTACCTTTGTTGTTTGTTTATTGTTCAACTATTACTCTCCTAAATGTATCGTTCTGCCTGAGCTGGTGACATACTATAGTCTATTTGTTCCAGCTGATGGTAAATTTAATACCTTAGAACCTTATTTCTCGATTTTCAACAGAATAATATGATACTGTCTGTGCGTCCTATTATTGCCAAGTTTTCATACCTAACAACATATTTCGCTACCAAATCATGGTAATAGCGTACTATTTGATCATCAGCTGGAATATTACAGGGTATAACACAATTGGAGACACTTCGTCCCACGCTCCCCCAGACACGCGTGTGAAGCTATATATTATACAACTCACTTCAGATCAGTCTTAAAGGGGTATGGGCTTATATATTGGCTGATTTATGTATCGTTTTACTATTTTTCTACTTTCCTCGCTAGACCTTTATCAAACTTTAAAATAACGTCCATTAAACCCCCTTCTAAATTAATTTGTACATTTTTCAGTAGAAAATGTCCAGGCCAAAGGCCGGTTCTTCCAAAATTACAGGCACACTATTGTTCGCCCCGAATAAAATCGACAACTAAATAGCACGAAAGGTCTTAATATTGACAAAGAAATGGGGTGTAAAGCCTTAATTAATATCGCCAAACTAATGAGGCAAATATCTTAACATCTGAAAACTAATGGGGCTAAACATGAGGGAGAAGGGGGACCAAAATAACGGCCCATCTCCCCTTAAAGTTGCCCACCGGAGTTCCTTAACCCTTTCAGTATTCGCGGACGGGTTTTCACTTTATTTTGGCTAAACTCTAAAGTGGAACATATTCTATCCATCTCTCCCTTGTCGGAAATGTCCATCTTAGGAGATTTCAACGTTCACCACCGCCAATGGCGCTCCTCTCTTACTGCTGACCAACCTGGTGAACAAGCCTTTGTCTTTTCTATCCTAAATGACTTAGAGCAGCTGGTCCAGCAACCCACCTGTATCCCGGATCGCTTCGGAGATTGGCCAAACATTCTTCACTTATTTCTGACTTCTAACCTTTCTTCTTATACTGTCAATCTTTTCTCTCCTTTGGGCTCCTCTGACCTTAAACTTATCTCTGTTACCTCTCCTATCTCTCCAGTACGGCCACGCGATCCTCCCAGCCGGCGGCACTTGTGGAACTTTGGCGCTGCCGACTGGGAGGCTCTTCGGCAGTACTTCTTTGATTTCCCATAGAATGACTTCTGCTTCCGTGGCCGAGGACCCTCGGAGAGTGCTGAACCAAGGTAATCCTCTTGGACATGGAAGCGTACATTCCATTTTCTTTCTCTCAGTCTAATGCAAAAAAATCTTGGTTTACTCACCCTTGTTTTACTGCTGTCCGCAACAAGGAGGAAGCATTCAAACACTACCGACACTTTAAAACTCAATAATCTCATTCTTCCTATGTTACTCCCCGGAATCAAGCCAATTCTGTTCTTCGACTTACCAAGCACTCTTTCATCAATAATAAATGCACTGAACTATCCAACTCTAGTTCTTCCCAAGCTTTCTGGCATATATCCAAAATCCTCTCCAACAATTTCTCTTCCTTGTCTTTCCTTCCCCTTTTCCACTCTGATGGCACAACCATCACGTCTTCCTCTGACAAAGCTGAATTTTTCGCTCAAACTTTTGCTAGAAACTCCACCTTGCTTCCGGTGCTTTTCCTCACTCTCCACCACCCTCTCCTTATTATGCCAAATTTCCTAATCTCTTCTAAAGATGTACTTGTTACCCTCTCTGGGCTTAATACTAAGAAGATGTACATTTCGGACGGTGTTCCTCCTGTTGTACTCAACAACTGTGCTTCCATGCTGACTCCCTGCTTAGGTAAACTTTTTCTTCTCTGTCTCTCCTCTAAGGTCTTCCCTTCATGCTGGAAGTTTGCTCTCATTCAACCTGTCCCAAAGACGGGTGACCGCTCTCAATACTCCAACTATCGTCCAATTGCTCTCATCTCTTGTATCTCCAAAGTTTTTAAAACTATTCTTGCTTCCAAATTTCTTAAGCATTTCTCTTCTCATAATCTGCTCTCAGATCGCCAGTATGGCTTCCTTAAGGGTCGCTCTACTGGTGATCATTTTTCATATCTTACTAACTCTTGGTCCTTCTCCTTTCGGGACTTCGGTGAGACCTTTTCTATTGCACTAGACATATCGAAGGCCTTCGATAGAGTTGCACAAATCTTTAATTTCTAAACTACCCTCCTTTGGTTTCTATTCCTCCATCTGTGCCTTTGTCTTTAATTTCCTTTCCGGCCGTTCCATAGCTGCGGTTGTGGACGGCCATCGCTCACTTCCTCATCCTATCAACTCCAGTGTTCCTCAGGGCTCTATCCTATCTCCTATTCTCTTTCTAATTTTCATAAATGATCTTCTCAACTATACCTCCAGTCCCATCCATTCATACACAGACAACTCTACCTTACACTACTCAATTTGTTTTCTAGAATGCCCAAGCCAGCAATCGCTCATAAACAAACATAATGAAGCCATACAACACTTATCTTCTGAGCTAACTACTATTTCCAATTGGAGCAGGGAAAACCTTGTTACCTTTAATACTTCCAAAACCCAAGAATGTCTCCATCTATCTACTTGTCCAGAACTCCCAGTGGATTATCCCTTATTCTTCAAAAATACAAAAATAAATCCTTCATCTTCTCTTAATATTCTTTGTGTCTCTTTTTCTTCTGCTCTCACTTGGAAGGACCATGTTAACAGTCTTGCTAAGGCAGCCTCCCAGAAGCTGGGTGTACTCAACTGCCTAATTTTTTTTTTTTTTTTTTTTTTTTGTAAGTGAGGGAGGCAAAAGGCAGAACTGCCTATAGCGAGTGCCTCCCCATAGTTGAAAGAGTGACAGAGCAAAAATCAAGGGACGTTCGAGCCAAAATGCCTAGACACACAAAGTTTGAAGCAATTTAAGTCATAGGAAGAGGGAAAGACTGATTCTGGGAGAGAGTTCCAGAGTTCAGCTGTTGAATACAAGAAAGTCTGAGATTAACGTTTCACTCTTGGGTTGGAGATTTGCACAGAGTAGGGGTGGGATTGTGTTGCAAGACGGGTACCACGTGCCCTACGTAAAGGAGGTGGTATACACTGGGAAAGCTCTGAGGAACACTGATTATTATATTAGTGATAGAATAGCGAGAGAGATGCAACATTACGGTGAAGAGAGAGAGATTGCAGAGAGTTGGTGAGTGGACATGAGTTAATGATACGAAAGGCCTTTCTTTGAATTTTGTCTAGGAGAGCGGTGTGAGAGGAACCTCCCCACACATGTGAACAATAATCAATACAATGACGCACTATGCCCCTGTACAGAGGTAAAGAACCCCCTAAGGCGGTTGAGCACACCCAGCTTCTGGGAGGCTGCCTTAGCAAGACTGGTATTATGGTCCTTCCAACTGAGAGCAGAAGAAAAAGAGACACCAAGAATATTGAGAGAAGATGATGGATTGATTTTTGTATTGTTGAAGAATAAGGGATAGTCCGCAGGGAGATCCTGACGGGTAGGTAGATGGAGAAATTGGGTTTTGGAAGCATTAAAGGTAACTAGGTTTTCTCTGCCCCAATTGGAGATAGTAGTTAGATCAGAATTTAAGTGTTCTATGGCTTCATTCCGTTTGTCGTTGAGGAATTGCTGGCTTGGGCGTTCTGAAAAACTAATGGAGTAGTGTAAGGTTGAGTCGTCCGCGTATGAATGGATGGGAATTGAGGTACAGTTGAGAAGATAATTTATAAAAAATAGAAAGAGAATAGGAGATAGGACAGAGCCCTGAGGAACACCAGAGTTTATAGGGTAAGGAAATTCTGCGAATTTCAATTTTATTATTTTCGGTTAGGCTATTCAACGCTGGTAGCCTATTATTGCGTATTTCAATTTTAAAAAAAAACTTTTGGTTAGGCTATCGCCCCTGGAAGCCTAATTCTGCGTATCTCAACATTTTTGTTTTCGGTTAGGCTATCACCCCTGATAACCTATTTCTGCGTATTTCAGCATATTTGTTTTCGGTTGAATTGATTGAAGTGTTTTTAAAGTGAGTGAAGTGTTTTAAAGTGAGTGAAGTGTTTTTTAAGTGAGTGAAGTGATCTGAAGAAAGTGACTGTCACCATGCCTCGCGCTTGTGCGAACTGCGCCGGTAGGTTTGGTGAGTCCATGTTTGCTACTGTCGATTTTCAAGTCTGCCGGCTCTGCCAGCAACAAGAGAATTTTACAGTGAAATTAGATGAAGCCTACAACAAGATCAACGTCCTCACCATGAAGCTGGAATCACTCCAAGAGTTTGTAACACTCAACGTTGGAGTACCACAAACTTCAATTGTCACCGCAACTCCAGCAGCCACCAACGCCCCAACGTCAACTGCCAACAATTCAACGCCTACAGTAGCCACTTCAGCTGATGTTTCCGATACTCAAGATACAAATAGTGACTCTCTTCCCCCTCAAGACAACTTCCATGTCGTGAGGAACAACGTTTGCCCCAAGACCAGGAAACACATACCGATTACCGAGTGTCAAAACCGTTTCCAGATACTCACAGACTCAGATGACGAAGAGGAAATAGAAGAAGTCCGGCTCGTGGGAGACTCGATGATACGTGGTCAGCTCACAGAGATTTGCGCCAGGGCACCTAAGACCAGGAAGCGTTTTTGTATCCCTGGTGGTGGTGTGGACGACGTAGTTGCAGCAGTTGACGAAGTATCAAAGCTGGCCCCTGCTAATACAATGTACGTCGTCCACGTTGGATCCAACGATGTACAGCGAACCCGGTCGGAAGATTTGCTTTTAAAGTACCAGCAGCTGATCAAGTCGTTTAAGGAGAAGTCATCAAGGATCATCGTCTCAGGAATCGTCCCCCGGCTCGGTGTAGAGAGCCGATTTTACAACATAGCCACCAGCACAAATCGTTGTCTAGCAAACCTCTGCAGGAAGGAGAATGTGGGATTCGTCGACACCTGGGACAATTTCTACTACGATGACTATTTGTTTTCAGACGATGGAGTTCATCTGAACCAGGTGGGAGCAGCACGTTTTGGGCGTCTTCTCAACGATGCGGTGACGGATTTTCGGAGAAGAAATCGACTCAGCACAGGACAACCAGGAAGGAGGACCGAAGACAGCGAGGACGGCAACCTACAAAGGAATTAAATACTAATCCGTCAAATAACCGCGAATTTGGATAAAGCTCCACCAACACGACCCAAATTCAAAACCGCCAGGGATAACGACCGAGGACCGAGGACAGCCATGAATGTAAATGTAGATCCGACCAGAACCAAAAATTCTATGAAAGAACGTTCTGTGAGTTCTAAAACCGCAACTTTAAAGGTTTTCTATGCAAACGCTCGTAGCATACGCAATAAATTTTCAGATTTAGAGGAACTAGTGTTTACAGAAAATTATGATGTGATTGGCATAACAGAATCTTGGCTCAATACAGAAGATAGAGACTTTTTAGCAGAGTATTCACTTCCCGGTTATGTAATGTTTGAGAACAGCCGAATAAATACAAATGGAGGTGGCGTTTTATTTTATATCAAAGAAAGTCTTAACCCGACCCTCGTGTCAAAACCTCAAATTGTGAACGTCGACACATCTTTTGTGCTAATAAAGAATAATAAAGGTACAAAAATAATACTTGCGTTAATATACAGACCTCCAGCTCAATCAGTGCAAACTGACCGAGAAATTTACGAACAAATTGAAGATGTAAGTAACTCACAAGATACCGTAATTTTTGGCGACTTTAATTTACCTATGACCAAGTGGGGCGATACTCTTACTTCACACTCCGGACATGACTTGTATACGAACTTGCAAGAGAGTTCGCTTTATCAATTTGTTCGAACGCCGACCCGTGGTAATAACGTTCTTGACATTGTACTTGCAACAAAAGAAGAATTGATAGATAATTTGAATGTTGGTGATGAATTCAGTAACAGCGACCATCGTACGATAACTTTCACTTTAAAGTTTACTAGTAACGAACCAAATAGTAGCATCGAAAAAGTCCCTAATTTCAAGAAAACAAACTTCCATAAACTTAGAGCTATGTTTAAAGAAACTGACTGGAGCTTTTTAATTAACAATAACGACATAAATACATCTTGGAAGTTATTCGAAACCACTTACCTAAAAGCAGTGCAAGACTGCATACCATCGAAAATACGGCGTCCAGGCCATAATAATAAGCCCAAATGGTGGAATAAAGATATTTCAAACTGCCTGCTTGCTAAAAAATTTGCTAATGATAGATTAAAATCCTCATAAAATGACGAAGAACGGGTGAAATTTGTAGAGCTACGACGCAAAGCAAACAAGTTAATTAAGCAGAGTAAAAAGACCTTAGAGTTACATGTTGCGAATCAAAGTAAAACAAACCCGAAAGAATTCTATAGTTATATCAGAAAGAAAAAAGTAGTTACTTCAACTGTTGGACCGTTAGTCGATGAAAATGGAGAATACACCAAAGATGAAGTACAAATAAGTAATGCCCTCAATACCTTCTTTGCATCAGTTTTTACAACAGAAGACCTCAGTGATATCCCTACACCATCGCCGATTCAGATTGATAATTAGATTTTCTAAGCAATATCACCGTTACAGAGAGAGAAGTATTGAATTGTTTAGATAAACTCAAGGTAAATAAAACGCATGGACCTGATACAATCTCGCCTAGAGTTCTAAAGGAAGCTAAGGATGAGCTCTCCAAACCACTGACATTACTATTCAATAAATCCTTGCAGTCTGGAACTATGCCTGATCAGTGGAAGCTAGTCAACGTAACACCGATATTCAAAAAAGGCAGCAAATCCCTACCCAGTAACTATCGTCCAATTAGCTTAACCTCAGTTGTTTGTAAAATGCTAGAAACGGTCATACGAGACAGACTCGTAAATCACTTAGAGGAAAATAACATACTTAAAGATACTCAACACGGCTTTCGTAAAAAACGTTCCTGTTTAACAAACCTCTTAGACTTCTTCCACGATATCCTAAACCTCTACGATGAGAGTAAAGCTGTAGATATTATATACCTTGATTTTCAAAAGGCCTTTGACAAAGTTCCCCACAAACGTTTACTGCTAAAACTAAAAGCGCATGGAATACAAGACGGTGTGTTGAAATGGATAGAAAATTGGCTCAGCAACAGAAAGCAAAGGGTAGTCATAAACGGTAAGGCATCTAAATGGACCAATGTAAGTAGCGGTGTACCCCAGGGATCGGTACTAGGACCAATTCTCTTTCTAATTTACATCAACAACATAGATGAGGGTCTCACCTGTACAATCTCAAAATTTGCTGACGATACAAAAATTGCAAATAGCGTACTCTCAAAAGAACAAGTTGACGATATGCAACACAATCTAGATAAATTGTCATGTTGGGCCCAAATTTGGCAAATGAGTTTCAATGCGGATAAATGTAAAGTACTACATGTCGGATACCTAAATGAGAAAGCAAACTATTCGATGAATGGCACTCAGCTTAAGAATGTAAACAGAGAAACCGATCTGGGAGTAACAATATCGAGTAACCTAAAACCGAGTCAACAATGTTCAGAAGTTGTTAAGAAGGCAAACAAAATAATTGGCTTTATAGGCAGGTCATTTGAGCATAAATCCAAAGAAGTTATCCTAACCCTTTACAATTCCTTAGTCCGCCCTCTTCTGGAATACTGCGTTCAATCCTGGTGCCCTTATTACCAAAAAGATATAAACAAGCTAGAACGAGTTCAATGTAGAGTTACCAAAATGATACCTAGCCTAAAGAACAAACCATACGAAGAGCGTCTTAGAAAATTAATTCTATTTCCTTTAACCCAGCGCAGATTAAGAGGTGACTTAATTCAAGTGTTCAAAATCATCAAAGGCATCGACAATATGAACTGTAGTAAGTACTTCACTATCGACCAATCTAATTACACGCGGGGAAACGGTTGCAAAATTATTGGTAGGTCTTTTAACTCGCACGAATCTAAGAATTTCTTCTTCAATCGAGTTGTCAACTTGTGGAATGGGCTTCCCCGAAACGTTATAGACTGCATCACCGTTGATTCATTTAAACTCCGCCTAGACAAATATCTCTCATCAAACCCGCGACTTTCCGCGGACATTAGTTCCAGGGCAGTAATTCCCTTTCCAATGTTCCCTTACCCACTCTAAACCACTGTTTGGACACTTGATCCTCAGTGTTTTGGAGGACAAGCAACCTAGAAGGGTCACTAGACCTGATGTTGCTTGATTTCCTTTGTACTCCTTCCTTCCTTTGTACTCTTGTTGTATATCACTGTAATACTTTGTTGTCTCCTGGATACCTTGTAATAACGTCAGTATCCTTTGATGATTATGCCGTGTTCTGACAGTTCATTCTGCTTATAACATACGATTATATGAAGATTAGGAAGGGAATATGGAAGTCAGAGGGTGACATCAGATAGTCTTCACCCTTTTGATACCCACGGATCTTTCATAAGTTGTATAAAATCGTCTAATCATAGCCAGAATAAACTGTCAAAACTTCGTCATTATCCACAAGGGGTTGACATAAATATCACTGAGTATACAGGGTGTCCCAGGAGGAAAGGGCATAACTTTGGGAAATGATAGAACAAGGTATTCTAAGCATAAAATATTCTATAACAAAAAGTCCAAATTTCAACCGTTAAAAAGATATTGAAGGATTTATGTAGTGACCTCCCCCGCATCACTGTAATGGACTCTTCCATGTCAAATAGTTTCCAACTACTCCAAAGGGAGCTAATATGTATATAATCATTTTGCAACTTACAGAATTATAATATCTTTAAAATCTATCTATCTATCTATATGCTCAGGCCCAATCCCCATTTTGGGGGTAGCCGACTCAAGACAGAGCAATATTTATGTATGTTATAATTATGTTATATATGTTATTTTTAAAATAACATGGTAAAATAATTACAGAAAGATGGAGGTGTGTTAGGCACTAGGACAGCTAGGCCAGCCTTATGGGGAAATACTGAAGAAAATGCCATTTTCAAAGTGCAATATCTCTATACTGGTCGAGATTTGGACTTTTTGTTATAGAACATTTTAGGCTTATAATATTGTGTTCTATCATTTCCCAAAGATATGCCCTTTCCTCCTGGGACACCCTGTATATAGAGTCTCGTGGGATTCAAAAATACATCACTTTGGTCATGCTTCCTTCACAAAATAATAACAATAAATACCGAATATGGCGAATGATCTAACACGTACCTTTCTCTACTCTGCATCTTATTTGACATTGTACCAAACTGGATCATGAAGAACCCTCTGCAAAGAAAAAATATAATACGTATAAGTATATTTTTGTTATTCATGATAGCACACATTATAATTATTAACCATTATGCAGTTATCACTAACAAATGTTATGATAATTTATTAAAAAAAAAAATCCATTACGTTAACACAATATATATAAACCAACAACTCCACTAACCTCCCCTCCCCCCTATATAGAAACAAAAAGTCACCACTAAAGATTACATTTAAACATCATTGCCATCACCTGTTTAACTTTTATACGTTAAATATATTAATTTTGGTCTTTAATGACGTATGTTACATGTTAATAAGAAATGCAACCAATTTTGCTTTGTTTACTGACATTGACATAGAAGTACTTTCAATGTTGCACAAAACATCGGTGATTATAGAAGCATCTCGGAAAATGTATATACTTATACAAATTAGACTACTGTTTTCTACATTCCCTGCATATATTACATATCATGTACATTCCCTGCATATATTACATATCATGTACATTGAATAATAAATCAACTAAGTTTTCATTTCAAATTACCCCCACATATATATTTGTATTTCTATTTTAAGTACAGTATATCCTTAGTGTCAGTGAAAATGTATATACTTCCAAAATTACAGAAACTCTGTATATATCCCTTCTTTTCTGTGTATCACAAAAATGAAATATGTATTTTCAATATTACACAAGCTATCTTCTCCATCTTAAGTTCACTAAAGAATCTGTCTCTTCATTCTTTAATATCGTAAACCTATCATACTTAATACTTTCACTATTACACAAGGTATGTCTTTTTCATCAAGCTTAAAACAAAAACATATATAATGTACAGTAATGCTCTTAATAAATGAAATATTGGTCGTCTGTTTAGCACAAAGCCAAATAAAAAATCCTTAATATGAACTATGCTTCTATTTAGATACACAAATAGTGTTCAGGATTGTTGGGGATTCTTTCTTCATTTATCAAGATTGAAAAAAATAATGCTGAAATGGTGAAGGTTGGACGTGACTTTTGAGCGTGACTGTATAATATTATACAACCTCAACTCTTTCTGTATTTGAGGACGCATTTATACACTACAGTATATTTTGGTTATCATTAGACGATGTCATGCAATTTTGGAAGGATCTCTAAGACTCAAAGGGGTCAAAACTATCTCATTAAACTCTGTAGCTCCCACAAGTTCTTCCTAAACTGAAAACAAAAGAATGTCTAATAATAGGCAGAATATATTGTCAAAACGTGTCTTAATCGTCAAGGGGATATCGCCCTTCAGGATACTAGGATGCATTTCTTCTCTATTTTATGGATGTTATTAGACGATTATAAGATTAGTAAGGGTAAATGGAAGTCAGAGGGTTAATTGAGATCATCTCTATCCTTTTCATTCTAACATATCCTTCCACAGCTGCATAAAATCGACTAATAATAGCTAGAATACACTGTCAAAATGCGTCATATTCCTTAAGTGGTTAAATTCACCACACCCAAAAACTAAAGTCCACCAGTCATCACTTTATGCCATCACGTACTGAACAAATTAGGCCCGACACTCGCAGTTTATGATTTCACCCTACTTTCTCACTTAGATGGATTTCCCAATTATCCACTTGCAAGTTTCGGGTACAAGGATTTTTTGTATATAGAGTATATATATATATATATATTTGGATGTATTCCCTGTGTGCCTTATAAATTTGGAAGACTATTATCTAGATTATGTATTGGTATTGTGTATATAATACTTGTGTTTAGTTAATCTGCTTGTACAAGTTAATTGGACCGCATAATAAGTAAATATTTAATTGCTGGGTGCTTTATTGTGTGTATTGATCATCTATCAAACTATACTGTATATCTAGGTGTTGATAATTAGCAGACACACAATAATACGAGGGTTTCTGATGAATGGAAAATATAGATAAATGGATATATATTACTTGTATGTGTATTGCCGAGAAACAATAATTTACTATGTTTCTGCTAACTATCGATCTGTACACTCGGTCAAAACAGTATCTGCACCCCTACCCTGATCATCTGGTGTGTACAGCTTGATAGTATAGGTTATAGGTCGTAGATAGTAGGTCTTAGGTAGTATAGGTAGGTAGTAGTATAGATGGATATAGCTGTAGGTAGAGATGATAACCCTACCAAGCTGTACACACAAGATGGTCAACGTAGGGGTGCAGATACTTTTTTGACCGAGTGTACATCTTGAACTTCCTTACCGCCCAAAAGTTGCGATTGGTCAATTATCTCGCCGTATTTCACCGACATAACACACGACCCCAAACCTCCTATCTCATTTTCCGGACTAATAAGATTTGTGATTTAATCTCACCTGCCAGCCCCAAGCAGTTTTGCCGGTGAACTTTAATTTTTGCGGTGGAGAATTATGTCTTAATTCTCTTCATGACTCTTGCTTCACTGGTATCAATGCAGAACTTTAGATTTTTGTTGCTTAAGGGGACAGTGGTTATATTTTTTAGTCTATTTATTTATTGTTTAGTTTCCTCACTAGACCTCCATCAAGCTTAACAAAACACTACCTGGACCCCCTGCAAGATAAATGTGTACATTGTTCGATAGAAAAATGCCCTGGCCGAAGGCGGGTTCTCTTAAAATTACAGGCTCGCTATCGCTCGCCAGGAAAAAAAATCGACACCTAAATGTCACGAAAGGTCTTGATATTCATATAGAAATGGGACGAAAGGTTTTAAAATCGACAAACTAATGGGCCGAACGTCTTAAAATCTGAAAACTAGCGGGGCTAAACATGACGGAGAAGAGGGTTCAGAACCCCCCGCCCCCCCCCCTTAATAACAGTAGAGCATAACTTTTTACTTGCGTTGCTGGATACGGTAACAGTAGATAAGGTAATTAAGGTCTTCATTACTTAAACATACTGTAATACAGATTAACTTGCTCATGTAGTAATGTACACCCTATGTGGTGGATTGTGTTCTTTTATTTAATAATTTTCATTTTAGTAAGCGTTGTTTCCACATAGCGATTTTTATAATTTAATTTGACTTTATATTGTCCTTGTCCCAATTTTGGTTTGTTTAGTTTGCAAGTTTTACATTTTAATCAATAGGTTCAGGAATATTTGGTAGCGAGGTCCGTCCCATGAGATCTGTGCCCCTTAAATTAATATTTCCTCTCGCTTTAAGCATTAGGCTATTCAGTGTGCAGTTGTTGTTGTTGTTGTTGTTGTTCCCCAAGCTGCCTGGCCGAACAGCCCCAAGGCCCCGAGCAATTCCAAGGCCATAACCGAGTGCCCCCACAGAACAGTTGTGCAGAACAATGCAGTTGAGTACGGTTCCATGTCAGTTGAACCAGTGCCACTTCAACCAGTGCCACTTTAACCAGTGCTAACTCAACCAGTAGCCACTTCAACCAGTGAACATTTCAACCAGTGACCATTTTAACCAGTAACCTAACCTAAACTAAACTAACCTAACCTAACCTAACCTAACCTAACCTACTGGTTAAAATGGTCACTGGTTGAAATGGTCACTGGGTGAAGTGGCCACTGGTTGAGTTAGCACTGGTTAAAGTGGCACTGGTTGAAGTGGTAGTGGTTCAACTGACCTGTCACCGTTGAGTACAGTACATAATTAGATTGTTATCCAGTATTCAATAAATGGATATCAATCGTAGTCATGTGCTGTACTTATAACTGTCTTGATGGTGTAATGGTTAGAGTGTGTAAGTTCTGTATGAGATATCCTAGGTTCGAAGCTTTGGAGAATCACATGGTTTCATTAATTTCATTTGGGGGTTATTAGTGTTAAGAACGATGATAACAATAATATTACTGTACATAGTGTAATTAATATTTGTGTCGTCTTAGGTATTACCCCATGGTGTCTAAGAGAGCAAAAAATTCCATTGCTATCTTATTGATATTTTTCTTGAACTAAATATATTACTACGAAAGGAAAATGTTTCTTTTCACCCATAATGTTAAAGACTATTACATATGAGAGAATACTATAGACACTTCTGACCAGCAAATTATCTGTATCCAAATATATACAGCTTCTTTAAAAAAAAAACACACTTTAAGTCAGCATGTTTTCGATACAATATACGAAATGATAATATTATTATAATTATTTTATTATATCATTATATCGTTATATAATTTTATGTCGACGTCATCTTATATTTCTAACTATGATGAGAACGTTAAAGATAAATATTGTGTTAAGAACCATCTTAGAGTAACAAAACGCGAAGTCTCCATATGATTAAGCAAATACCTCGCCAATAATTATAACCATTTTGCATTATAATAATATAAGAAACTTGTATAATTTACAGAAGGTGACGATACATTTCGTGAACTAGCTTTACACTATGTACTTGAAAAATATAACTATCTATCTATCTATCTATTGCCTGACGCCGTGATCCCCGAAGGGGATTTTGATATATAAATGTTAAAATGTATGTTGTCCAAAATGACCACTGATACGAAAAACGAGGCAAGGAAATCTCATAACTTTAGATCTTGGTGCGTGGATAATTAATTCATGAGTATATTCAGTATAACCCTGGCTACATTTACAAAGCTTAACCCTCTCCGACATATGATGCGATTTTGAGCCTATTGGGGATACTTCAAAGCCTTTGTTTCCATCAGGGGTATTTATAAACCTTTAGTTTAGTTACTTCAACTTCTGCAGTTGTCTTTGAGTTAGTTGTGGGCAGAAAACTAATTTTAGAGAGGTAATTATAAGAGTGAGAGAACTCTATTTCTTATTGCTAATCTGGCAACCTCTGCGCCATATGTGCGTGAAAGGGTTAAACTGATATAAGATGCCCTAAATACTACATCAACAAGGCTAAAAACACTATATGAACCACGCATGTTATATAATATATAAACACTATGAAACCACGCATGTTATAATATATAAAACACTTATGAACCACGCATGTTATAATATATAAAACACTATGAACCACGCATGTTATAAATATATAAAACACTATGAACCACGCATGTTATAAATATATAACACTATGAACCACGCATGTTATAATATATAAAACACTATGAACCACGCATGTTATAATATATAAACACTATGACCACGCATGTTATAATATATAAACACTATGAACCACGCATGTTATAATATATAAACACTATGAACCACGCATGTTATAATATATAACACTATGAACCACGCATGTTATAATATATAAAACACTATGAACCACGCATGTTATAATATATAAACACTATGAACCACGCATGTTATAATATATAAACACTATGAACCACGCATGTTATAATATATAAACACTATGAACCACGCATGTTATAATATATAAAACACTATGAACAAAGCATGTTATAATATATAAAACACTATGAACCACGCATGTTATAATATATAAACACTATGAACCACGCATGTTATAATATATAAACACTATGAACCACGCATGTTATAATATATAAAACACTATGAACCACGCATGTTATAATATATATAACACTATGAACCACGCATGTTATAATATATAAACACTATGAACCACGCATGTTATAATATATAAACACTATGAACCACGCATGTTATAATATATAAAACACTATGAACCACGCATGTTATAATATATAAAACACTATGAACCACGCATGTTATAATATATAAACACTATGAGCCACGCATGTTATAATATATAAACACTATGAACCACGCATGTTATAATATATAAACACTATGAACCACGCATGTTATAATATATAAAAAAAACTGACCGAATCCATCAACCGACGCCATAACAGTCTTTAGTCTGTATTTATACTGATATATTTTCAAAATTAGACAGTGTAATCTAATTGTATTACTAATTGGTGTATGTATGTATGTATGTATGTATGCATGTATGTATGTATGTATTATGTATTATGTATGTATGTATGTATGTATGTATGTATGTACTTACTCAGGCCCATTCCCTACTTTTCCTTTTTTTTCTGGGGTTGGCGGACTGAAGACAGAGCCCGGATAGGGACAACACAACATAAAACAATGAACACACAAAAACAAAATACAAATTCACACACATCTAGGTCACGCAGAAGACCCCGAGACCAGGGTCACCAAGGTCCCTCCAGCACTCCCCCGGCCCCAGACCACCCGGAGAGGTTCAGGTCTCAGCAGGCAGACATGCAGCAAAGCCGAAACCACAAGCCCACCCACCACACTTCCAGGCATACCCTTCATATATACCGGCTCCCCAGGTCAGGCGCATGATGGACTAGTAATATTATCTAGACCAACTTGCGCCTGACCCCCTCTCCCAAATGACCACTGTTCACTCATCAATTCACAAGCATTCTCCATTCATTCCTGTTTATTATCACTTCCTTTGCCTGATCTATAGTCATTCCTCTATCATCCAAAGCTTGTCTTACACAGTCTCTCCATCTCAATATGGGTCTTCCTACCCCTCTATCTCCCCTTGTATCTGACTCACATATTCTCTTTGTAAGCCTTTCATCTTCCATTCGTTCAACATGACCATACCAGCTCAGCATCCTTCTGTCCACTCTGGCCGACAAATGTTCCTGCTGCCCCACTCTCCTACTTATCTCTTTATTGTTCAATCTGTCTCTACGAGTAACTCCACATATACTCCTCAAGCAGCTCATCTCCATTCCATCCAGCTTTCTTCTCTCCTTTGCCTTCAGAGCCCATGTCTCAGCCCCATACATCACTGTTGGCACAACAATTCCTTGATACATTGCACTTTTTACTTTCATTCTGAGATTTCTCACCTTCCACATACTTCCCATTGCTCCGAAAACTTTCCTTCCTTCACATACTCTCTGTTTTGCCTCCATTGCCATACCTCCATTCCTGCTTATCGTTCCTCATATAAATTTAAATCACTCTACTTGTTCCAATATTTCCCCATCCAGCCTCACATCTAGATTCACCCTATGATCACCCCATTACACACCATTACTTAATTTTATTGACGTTCACCTTCAGTTTCCTTCTCCCACAAACTACACCAAACTCTTTGACTACCCGCTGCAGTTTCCTCCTCAGAATCCGCCACCAACGCTGTGCCATCAGCGAACAGCAACTGATTCAACTCCCAATTTCTACCATTCTTTCCTACTAAACCCAATCCTCTTCCCATAGTTCTCATTTTCACCTCCCTCACCACACCATCCATAAATATATTAAACAGCCATAGTGACATTACACAACCCTGTAGCAAACCTACTTTTACTTCAAACCATTCACTCAACTCATTATTTCCTATACTAACACACGCTCTGCTCCCTTCATAAAAATTCTTAACTGTTTTTTAACAAATTTCCTCCAATTTCATAAATTCTTAAATGTGGGTGTGCCTGCTATTATTTTCCTCCACAATCATTACCGGCAGTGTGCACTATAGCTTTTGGTGCAATATTTTCTGCTACAATGGCTTAATTATTTATATAATGGCCAAAATAGGATATGGGTGACACTTTTCTGGATTCGGAGTTTAAGCGCTCTGATGACGGATGCCCAGCAACACAACAAGCTCTTCTGACAGGTGGAAATGGAGGATAGTGACAGTAGTTCCGATTCGTTTGCCAATACTGAGGGTGATAACCGTGATTATGGCGAAGAACCTCAAGTGATGAATATTGGTGGTGTCCAGGCTTACTGTATATGTATGAACCTGTAGGACGAGATCCAGCAGCAGGAGAGGAGGGAGAAGCAGCTGCAGCTGTACTTGTACTTGAGGTGGCACCAAATCAACATCGTCTGAATATGCAGGCCACTGAATGGTAATTATAAACCTCTATTATATAACTGTGTGGTCCCACGTCATAGACTGTGATTAAAAAAGTGTTTTCCCGATTTGTATAGCTTATAGATTAGGCTATAGCCTACCGGGTATAGCCTAATATATTTATCAGTGTTTACTTTACGACAACAATTTGTTGGTGTCTGTAATATTTAGGACAATCACAGCTGTTGGTGATATTTATTTACTCTTAGAAACATTCACTGACACGAATGTAGGCCTAGCCTATTACACTACTCGGAGCCGCGGCGGACGCTAGCGATCATGTCCCAGTCTATTTTAACTGCATTTGGATACAATAATGAAAGCCCGCCCCTCACGCCTCCATGAATTATTGTCATCATCATATACATTGCCAACAGGGTGCAAATAACAGAAAACATCGCCGTAAAAATAGACGGGAACTTAACCGCGGCGGCGATCGACTTTTTCCACAGAGTTGCTTATCTGTCAGTCAGTCATGGCGTCGATGAGAGCGTCGTGATGGTATAGCTGTTTGTATTGCTGACAGTGTATTGTGA
>CM064542.1:5386304-5524166 GCA_032716605.1 Paralithodes platypus | reverse complement strand
CCCCTAGTTATGAGATCACTAGGGTTTTCCTTTGTATTTACATAATGATAAGCAACGTCTGGCAAAAGGGCTCTAATCTCATCTACCTTATTCCACACATAAACTGGCAGAGACTTCTTGCTATGTATCCAGTTGAGTGCGACCTGACTATCGCACCATACATGAACGATTTCAATATTTAATTCGCTCTCGTATGCTGCGCGTACATGTTGCACCAGACGTGCTAATAGCAGCATGGCAGTCAATTCCATTTTAGGGATAGTTACCTTTTTAACCGGGGCTACCTTGGCCCGGGCTGTAACTAAATGTGCCCCAAATGAAGTAACAACATATATGGCTACCCCGTATGCCGTGGCGCTAGCATCGCAAAACGTGTGTAACGTAACGTCACCGAACGCCGCCACTTTACGAGGTATAGGTTTAGTACATAGGATGGCATATTCATTCAACAACAATGTCCCTTGGTCATTCAGGTCCTCGGGCGAACTGTCATCCCATCCTATTTTACGTCTCCAAACTTCCTGCATTAGAATCCTAGCTCTTATGGTAACAGGTAATGCTAGACCCAAAGGATCAAAAAATTGCGCAACTTTGCTCAACAGACTTCTTTTTGTGTGCGCTCCTGTCTGCTGAGCAAAAGACCTTGTTTGAAAAGTTAGTATGTCAGTTTAGGTTGCCAGATCATCCCCAAATTTCTGGACTTTTCCTGGTTAAGAGATGCCGTACCATCCACCTGTATTAAACTCTGAAGATCTTCACTATTAGTAACCCACTCGCGGAGAAATAGATGTGCATCCGCAAACAATCTGCGTGCTTGCCAGTATGCATATAACAAATCATCTTGACTATCGCTAGTACCCTGCAAATTGTCAATGTATAATCCGCGAGATAGTTTACTTGTGTCCTCATGAGTGTCAGCTAGATGTTTTCTGATTGTGGCATTTAACAAAAACTGCGAGCAAGTGGCCCCAAAGAGTACAACCTGAAAACGGTATATTATGATGGGACTTTCAGAGTCGCTAATGTCGCCGAACCAAAGAAAGCGGGTAACATCTCTATCTTCCTCCTTTAGCTTGACCATCAAGAATGCTTTCTCGATGTCACTGGTATAGGCATACTTCCCCAGCCTAAACCGCAATAGATGTTGGGACAGATCCGACACCATGGACGGACCTGTCAACAGGCAGTCATTTAGACTGGGTTGTTGTCCTTGGTGGGCAGAACAGTCATACACCACCCGTATTGGTGTGGTGACGCTGTCTTTCTTTACCCCATGATGGGCCAGATAGTGAACCCTACCCTTCTTACACGGTTCCCTGACATCGACTCTCTCTATAAAGTCCCTATCCTCATAACTCCGAAATACATCGTCATACGCCTGGCGCATGCTCGGTTCGTTAGACAATTTCCGCTGCAATGCGCGCAAGCGACCTAATGCCAAACCATAGTTGGTAGGCAGGCTTATCTCACTGTTCTTCCAGGGTAAACTAACTTTATATTGCTTGTCTGAGGCACAGTAGCACACAGACTCGTCAAACCTTTGTAGCGCAACTTCCGAGTCATAATCAGTCTCCGTAGGATTAATGCCTATGTGATCCAATCTCCACAGTCGTTCCAGGTCGAACTTGGCAGCCATCTTAGGGTCACTAGGTTGGGAATCCTCCCTTCCCAACTCCTCTTCCGCGGTTACATTGACTCTATATATCGAGACCGTGTCGACCAGGACCTTTGACTGTGTAGTATGCACCTTTCCGCTCATGCAGTATCCAAATTTAGTGGGGATTAAAATTACACCACACATCTTTTTAAATCCAGGGTATACTACTTCATAATAATGATCCACACCAAGTAGAACATGCACCTCACTCTGATTTCCCATGGGATCTGACAAGTTAACCCCTTTGCTACGTAATGCGTGTTCCACCTTCTTCACACCCACAGATACATATTCTGGTAGGGTGTCTACTACGATACAAGTCATAAAGTACCGGTTTTTACGATAGAAATATGAAATCTCCGCTATCTCGTAGTCTTGTTTATCAGTAACCCCTGTGAAGCCCTGTAATCGAAGAGTCTCAGCCCCTACGATTCGGTGCTTCAATCCCACTAGTACGGACCTCTTTATAAAGGAACGTTGAGATCCTTGATCTAGAAGTACCCGACAAACTTTGTTACTGTCATTACCTTCCATGGGAATCTGTATTGTGGGCAATATAGTGGTGTCTTGCATGCTACCTAGTGCCACAGTTGTAGTACCCTCATTTTTGACGTCTTTGACTTTATCTGCAGTAGGACACAACTTATCAAAGTGATGTCCTTTGCAGTACCGACAGGGCCTTAAGTATGTAGCAGTACATTGTCCCTGCTTACCATGTTCCCCACTTAGACAACCTACACATAGCTTCAATCTTTTTGCCTGTGCTAGTTTTGTCTCATTTGTCGGGTATTTTACACAGAAACTCCATTTATGTTTGTTGTTACATAGCTTACATAGAATCTGAGCAGGTTTCTTATACACACCCTCTGTCTTTACTTTAGTCCCCACTGTCATGCTTATTGTTCCCCTCTTCTCCACATTCTCACTCCCTCCCGACACATACATTCTCCCTTTGTTCAACTGTAGATTATTGATCTCCTTGCTGAACTGAGTTTTGAACTCCCCCAGTTCAAATGATCTTACCTTATCAAGTATTGCCATAGGAAGCTTCTGACGCAAGATAATGACTATCATTTCCTGCGTGGTAAGCCCTAGGGTGTCTAGCGATCGAGTATGGCACTCCATATTTGCCCTGAAGTTTGTCAACTCATCAACCTTATACTGTGGTTCTGCGAGCCCCAACAAGGCAACGAATTGGGCCATCTTCAACTGCTCTCTATCCCCATATGTGGACTCTAATAAGTGTACCGCTTCAAGATAACTACCACCCACTACTGCAAAACCCTCTATTAAATGTAAGGCCTCTCCTTCCATTTGTCCCTTCAGATAGTGAAACTTGCGGACATTATCCAAAGAGGATTCATGAACCGTAGATCGAAATACGTCCCAGAAAGCTAACCACTCGGTTAACTTGCCCCCAAATGTAGGAAGATTGAGCTTTGGGAGGTGTACAGTATGTTTTGGGTCAGCCCTTCTATGGGCCTCATTATCGCCTCCCTTCTTACTTGCGACAGCACGCTGTAATAGGTACTTCGCTCTAAAGACAGGTTCGTCATAGAGGGCGCGATTATCACACTCTGTAACTATCTCTTCCTCCTCTATCATGTCAGCCACAATCACCTCACTCAGAGCCGTAATACGACCGTGGGTAGCCTGGACGTTTTCTAATCTAGCCTCCAATTCCTCTAGTTCAGCAGTAGTGATGAAAGTGTTGATGTCCACAATTAGCCTATTTAATACTCCCCGAAGTCCCGCCCTTTGATTTTTAGGGGCTTTGATCAGCACCCCACTAGACGGTGTCTCTTTATCGTTTTTATCCATTTTGCATGTGAGCCTATAGGCTATGTATCTAAATGTTACGTTACAAAAACAACGGCCAAATAATAGTCTAATTAAGAGACGCCAACCGGCGGACTTCTATGTTATGGAGAAAAAATAGTACACTAAATAGCAATACCTACTAATGGATCATATTGAACAAGAAAAAATGTTAGGTCAGGTCATTTGTCACAGGAAGTCTGAAACGGAAAAGAAAATTATTGGGGAAAGATGATGGGTGGGATGCAGGACTTAGGCAGGCACAACGATGTGACCCTGCATTCCGGCTCTAACCATCGCTTGGCTAGCCTTGCCAGTTTATCATAGAGTTGTTCCTGCATCCTGTTATATGTCCCCTTGTTCATTGCCTTAAAATCCCTTACTGGTAGCTAAATCCCGGGTCTGGGCACCAATGTGGTAAACTATCAATGGAAGTTAAATATTACTAAGCTATAATGAATCAAATAAAATCAATCTAAATGAAAACTACTCTATATCTAAATTGAATTCAATCTGAAACAAGCTAATTTATATCCAAAGGTCTCACATAATAAATGTATATATAGGGTAAGGTTATAAGGGTTAATATTAGCCAGGAATTAACTCACCAATAGTTCCACGTGGCAATGAGGCAAGGGAGAACGTTTTACCCAATATGGTGGTGGACAATGGGGAACGAGACTTCGGTCCCAAGACTCGAGTCAAGTTAAAGAAAGAATAAATGATTACATGGGAATGGACATGAATAATATGCTTATCTATCAGTCAGTCATGATGTCGATGAGAGCGTCGTGATGGTGTAGCTGTGTGTATTGCTGTATGTGTATTGTGATTAGAGGCACAAAAGCACGATCAACTGAGGGCGGAAAATTAGATGTTAACTGGTTGGTGTTCGTGAAGGCTCTGGCGTACCTCAAAAGCACACCTTGCTGCCTTGGCAAACCGCCAGGAGCCCAAATTATCGTACCGCATTTAGGTTGCTCTATACGATAAATTATATTAATATATACGATAAATTATATATACTACATAAGACCATGGCAATATTGCTTAATAGCATATTAGGCCTTTTATAACTTAACTTATTTACAATCTTATAATATACGATCTACTCGTCCTACGTCGTTCTGTAGGGGATCATGACGTCACAGAGACATAAGAGATCACAAAAGAGTCATATTCTATCGTATTTATACGATACACATGTTACCTTGGGAAGTCTTAGGCAATGGGCCTACAATGTCCACTACCACCCGAGTAAAAGGATTCTCGAAAACGGGCAAGGGCACCAGAGGATGTACAGGCACCTTCTGATTGAGTTTTCCTGTCATCTGGCAAGTGTGACACACTCTCCAAAACTCCACTACATCTGCACGCATTCCTGGCCAGTAAAAGTGGGCTCTGATTCTGTCTAGAGTTTTTCTCACACCTAGGTGTCCTGCCAATGGTATACAATGTGCCATTTCCATGATATCTCTACGACAAGGTTTGGGGACTACTACTTGATGGACGTCCCAAGCCCCGTCATCGATTGGTCTGTGTGGCGGTCTTCATCTTCGCCACAATACTCCTCCTTTGAGGTAGAAACATTCACCACCCTCCTTCTCACATTCCTCTTCACTCACGGACCTGGCAGCTAACTCCTTGCATTCACTATCATCTCTCTGTAGCTCTACCAGGCCACTAGGATAATTTGGAGGGGTTTCATGGTCATCGTTATGGTCAAGATGAGCCATAAAGGTGTCAGATAAATCCACCTCAGTCACATCATCAGGCACAGTTAGAGCGTCATTCACACTCTCATCATCCCTTTCATCAACTCTTACATTCGGTACATTTCTGTCTGAGGGAACTGCTACTTGAGACATTGAACTTGTGACAGCACACACAGGGAAAACAGTTGGCAACTCCTTGTCGAGCTCACCGGTTAGTGGCTCGTTAACAGGGGAAAGTGACAAAATGGGGTCTGGTCGGACCTTCTCACCTGCTACATCATTCCCCAAAAGGAGTGTTACCCCAGGCACAGGGATATCTTGGGACCTACACAAAGCTATGGTGGCCTCACCCTGTAGTAACTCACATTCAATTTCGCCTTTTACCAAGTATGCATAAAACTGGCCTCCAGCACCTCTCATTACAACTGGTTCGCCAGGTGGGCACTCAGTGTAAGGATTCACCATGAGGGTGCTAGTAGAACCTGTGTCTCTCAGAATTTTTACCTCATGCATACAACCATTTAATCTCACGTTGCCAGATGAAATAAAGGGACGGTAACTGTCCTGCACTGATTGTGAAATTATTATTGGCTTAACCCTAGTGGGTTGCACCACACATGCTACTATACCCCTGTCTAGATGATTTACGTTAGCTGCTAGGTACTCCTTCTGTCGGGAGTCTTGCATTAAAGGAACTTTTGGTGCTAGGTGCTCCTTCTGTCGGGAGTCCTGCATTACAGGCACATATGGAGTTTGAGATACGGCGGCAACTGTCTGCCCCGATCTCTCGGTTCTCTCCTTGGCCCAGCACTGATAAGCTAGGTGGCCTCTCTTGCCACAAAAAGTACATACTTTAGGGGATACGGGAACGTTCCCTCTTTGAGCATTACTATTAGTTTGGGGCCCACCTCTGTTACCATTGCCCTGAGTCGCATTTTTAGTTGGGGGAACAATTCTATTTTGGCTAGCTGGCGAAGACGTTATAGGCTTGTGACTGGGTCTGTCAGATTTGTGATTGGGATACTTAAAATTAGAACTAGAATTATCGTAGGGCTTCTTTCCACGAAATTTGTTGTTGAGCACGTATATGTCAGCCATGTCAGCGGCGTCGGCAAGACAATCTACCTTTTTCCCCTTTAAATGATAGGATACAGAAGAATCAATTTTCCATAGGAAATTTTCTAACAGGACCAACTCCTTCAGATCGTTGTAGCTTGTGACTTTCTTACTCTTGACCCAATGATTGAAAGTTTTAGTCATGGTCCTGGCAAATACCTTATGGGTTTCTTCTACTTTCTTCTGGTTTTTACGGAAAGATTGCCTGTAAGCCTCAGGCTGCAATTGATAGGTTTTTAGGATAGCTTCTTTGAAATTGTCATAATCCTGCCTAACTTCTGCTACTTCTGACAAATACGTGGCTCGAGCCTGCCCTGTCAAAACAGTTTGTAACATAAAAGGCCATTGATCTCTTGTCCACTTCATACCTCCAGCAACTTCCTCAAACAAAACAAAGAAATCCTGCACATTATCCTCAGTGAAAGGTGGAATGACACTAGTCATAGTCAATCCCAGAGGGGGAGCAATTACGGGAGCATTTGTATTGACATTTAGTTGAGCCGTACGATATTGATATTCACATTGTTCGGTCGTTGCACTGGCATTTATTCTGGCTAGTTCTATACTTGCGTTGGCTTGTTCGGTTTTTGCTTTTATTCTGGCTAGTTCTAGTTCAACATTTAGTCTGGCTTGTTCGGCATTTGCTTCGGTATTTATTCTGGCTAGTTCCAGTACTTGATCACCGGTCAAACCAGGTGGCACTTGTTCATCAAGTTGGCTAGGTTTACTCGGGATCCCACCAACTGCTCCGTCACCCTCCCCGCCTTCTACAGGGAACGGGTGGGTTTTTATGGTCTGAGCCACCTCTACTTTAGACATGTTTGAGACAGTTAATTGGAGATGTGAGGCAAGCACTTTCAGTTCGGATTTTGACAGACAGTCAATATCAGGGGCTGTGGGTTCTGATTCTATGAAAACTCGAGCATCTTGGTCATTAATTAGTTGAGGCATGATTAATATTTGATTTTTAAGTAGTGAAACGTTAATGAAACTGAGTGAAACTGTATGAAACGAATCCTGGCAAGGTCGCCACTCTTCTGTTACGTATCTTGATCCTCAAGTGGTTAACTTGATGAATCTAGATAGCACAGAGATATATATTAAGGTATCAGTCAGCTGAAGGCAAAACAAAAGTAAAATCTAATAAAATAATTTCCTGTTGTTGCTTCCTTTCCTTTTGGATCTTAGGACTTAGCCTTTATTGACTGATACTCTTTAATTATGAAAAATACTGAAACTAATTAAAGTCATGTAGTATTTATAAAGAATTATTATTTAACCGAAGCTTAGTAGGCTATGGTTATGAACCGAATAAGTTATAGCTAAAGAAGGACTATTAATTTTATAAAAAGTCTTGAAAGATAAATATTAAAGTAAGAATATTTCTGTCTCTTACCCTTTTTGAAATTAATAGATAGTTTTCTTATATGTCCTTTTATTTATATTTAATGTAATTATTCTTGATTCTTGTCTTACGTTAATAGTATTATATTATTATTATCATCAGGAGTAATATCAAAGTCACATAAAAAGTTAGATATATATTTAATAATTAGTTAAATGTATTTCTTAACCACGTAACATTGAGGTTTGATTATGAGTAAATAAAGTTACAGGATCGCTTCATAGATTCGATTCAGGTCTCACTCAAATAATATGAAAAGCAAAATATAATATTTTGAAGCAAAATAATTTTCTTCAGCTTAGGAAATCACTAGAAGTAATATTAACACAGCCATGTTAGTCTAAGGCGATATTACTAATACGAGACAATAGTATCACCGTACTAAGCACCGTTAAGCAATGTAAGCTTAATTCAAAGAAAATGAAAGAACTCGTAAGTATTAATATAAAACAATAGCATTACTTTCATCATAACCCAATTACTTAAAGAGTTGCTTTAGTCCACAAGTTAGTCAACTAAAATAGTTAAGTACATAATAATAGCGTTAACGTTAAATCCCAATCAAATAGTTACGTACATAATAGTAGCGTTAACGTTAATTCGCAATCAAATAGTTAAGCACATAATAGTAGCGTTAACGTTAATTCCCAATCAAATAGTTAAGCACATAAGAGTAGCATTAACGTTAATTCCCAATCACATATCTCACTAACCAACATAACGTAAGTGTTTACACCGAACACACTTAACACACATTTATATAATCTGACTGACAGTCACAATCCCATTATAATACTTCACCCCGTCTTCCTCCAGCTGCAAGTTCACCTTCCCCAACTCCAAATGAGACTGATTTGAATGCCCACAACTCGGGTCTTATATACTAAACAATGATGGTGTAGGAACGAATCAGGAGGCGGGGGGGTGGTGCCCGCTCCAATCACAGCTCCTCGAGTTGCATAGCAGGTGCCTGGTCCAATCACAGCTCCTGGCGTCGAACATACGTCATAACGTCGGGTCATCGAGGTAGTTTGCAGGGTCCCCTATGACGCACGCAGGTGTGAAGGCTTGTTTGCTGGTACGCTGGCTAGCTGGTTTCCCACTCGCTAGTTCGCTCGCTAGTTTGCTTCGCCGTTTGGGTAGTTTGAACCTCCTTCAACTCTAATTCTAACTCTTAAATTAACATACAGGGCTCCGTATGTCAGAATATATATATATATATATATATATATATATATATATATATATATAAAGTACTGTAAAATACGTTAGCAATTAACCCTTAACCAACGGCGCACGACATCTGTCGAGTTAAATAAATTTGGACTATGTGGCGGTGCACGACAGCTGTCGAGTGCCATTTTCAGCACGTAATGTTGCTGAGAGAGAGAGCTGAGCGGTGGGACGAGCGTAGTAACCTTATGACCGCTCCCCACGACCACCGTGGACGTACTGAACTGTATTCCACCTTCTTCCCCCTCCTCTCACTCGCTACACAGGGAATTATGTACGGAAATTACCTTATTCTAGGTTTTTTACACTCGTGTTCCACGATCGTTGCAACAGAACCAGTGGTCATACAAGGATGGTTCGGGTGTCATTGGAAAGCTCTGCTTACGCCCTTTCAGGGATAGATACTTGTTTTACGCTCTGGGTCTTGTTTATGCATGAAAATGAACACGGAAACAACCCTATTTAGGGTAAAACCCCCTCGCTGGGCGGCACAGTGTAAAATACCCTACCACCCGCTCTTTGTGTGTTAAACAGTTATGAACGTTTATTTAAGTGCAATCAATCATGATGTAAAGTTCTAAAGTGAATATATAAAACATTTATAGGAGAGAGAGAGAGAGAGAGATAGAAAGAGAGAGAGGGGGGGGGCGAGACAGAGATAACTTAAACTGAACAATCACCTAGAAAACGATCTGGAATTGCCGACATCAATGCCTTTGTCCTTCACATAATCGGAAATATGAGGGAAAATTATGAACATCTGGATTCCTCTGTTTCTCCATTCAGTTTATGGTGAACCATTTGATTCCATATAATGTGGATGATTGGAATACTTTATAGGAACTTACAGGACTTTTATCAAGGATCAATAGTGAGGCTCACAGCTTGGGTTAACTTCAATAAAGAAGTACAGGTACTTTGAATAAGGCTGGAGACTCAGGCATTTCATAGAGGATGGGTCGGTTTTTCTGGCCCCCCTTCTCTTTCGTGTTTAGCTCCATTAGTTTTGAGATTTTAAGACGATCGTTCCATTAGTTTGGCGATTTTGAGACCTTTCACCCTATTCCTTTGTTAATATTGAGACCTTTCGTACCAATAAGGTAATTTTAGGAGAAACCGGTCTTCGGCCAAAAAAATTGGGTATAGGTGGTGTTTTTTAAAGTTTGATGGAGGTCTAGGGAGGAAACTTAAAACATAATATAACAATAAAACAATAAACAAATAAATACGCCCATCTCCCATTTAAATGGTGCTGAAATAAAGGTTAAACTGGGTATTGTGGTTAAATTAGGTTGTGTGCCGTGTGGTTGAATTGAGTTGTGTGGTTGTATATGGCTATTAAATCGGGCTAAGTGGTTCATTTTTAATGAATTAGCTGAATATAACCTAAAGTCGGCTTCATTTCAGCTGACTGTAAATTAAATCCCTAAGACTTTTCGTGCCATTTAGCTGTCGATATTTTTCCTGGGGAGCGATAGCGAGCCTGTAATGTTGGGAGGAACCCGCCTGCGGCCGCGACATTTTTCTACCGAAATATTAGTCATTTTTAATTCGAAGAGGGCTCTTAGGAGTTATTTTGTTAAACTTGATGGAGGTCTAGCGAGAAAACTAAAAAAATAAGTAAATATATATTTAAACAAATAATGAAATAAATAGAGCAACAAATAGAGCCTACCCCCTCAACAGCCTATGTTCCCATATATTTGACTCGGTCCGGTATTACGAGACGTTTTGTTCCATATTCAAGATAATACTGTCTATAGTATGTCTGTTTTCAGATGAAGGTATTTTCATTACCTTAGCAGCTAATTTTGTGATTCTTAATGAAAAACAAAAAACAACATTATGTTTCTGCATCATGTTAACCCATACAATACCAGTGAAATCATATGCATTATATTCTGGAAACTGTTAGATGATGTTATTCAGATTAAGAAGGAAGTCGACCAATATAATAGGCAACACACTATTTCGATTTATCTTCTCAGCTACCATACTGTACAGTATATCCTTCCTAAGCTTAATGAACTAGTCTAAATGTAGCTGATTACATATAGAAAAAGACGTCTCCAGTACAGAAAGGGTTAACGCCTGGTTTTCATAATAATAACATATTTCGCTACAAAATCGTCCTAATAACCGAGTAATCAAGATTAATACATGGCAATCTACCGTCAGCTGGCAACAAACATACTACATTTACTGTACAATCATTAACTTACAATCATAGTTCCGTGATATTCTTCTCATATACTGTTCATATATCTTTGTATAGTGTGTTTTTGTGTTTACTGACGTGACGAATGTCCTCTCCCACGATTTATTTCGTGTAAACAAATCTCGGATCATCATTTGCAACCGTGCAATGATCTGGACCCCATGACGGACGATGCTGCCGACAATATTGCGTGACTCGTAACATCCGGGAATGAGTGTTTTACTGCCCGAGTTTCTGTGGTGGCCAGCTGGCTAAATACACACACATACACACAAACATATGTACACACCGTAGATTTTGAAAAACACGTACCAAGCTTTCCAGAACGTATGTATTTTTCACTCATTACAACAGTCATCTGAATCAACTTGGGATATACCTTATTTGCATAGTGTAAAACACAAACATACACACACGCATATATTTATATACAGTATATATATATATATATATATATATATATATATATATATATATATATATATATATATAGGGTGATTAAGAATTACCGCAACATTTCCAGGGTAGATTACGTAAATAAAATTGAGCATATTGTGTCTTACGAGTTATTGCCTAAAGATGCATAGATAAATGAATATAAATCATTGAAGTAAAATAGCATAAACAGGTAAAGCCATTCCTACGATATTGTAGCCGACAAACCAAACACTACTACTCTCTCTCTCGCCGAACCCCTATCCCCGGTTGGGCGATCGAGATAAGTTGTTTTGAAGCATTTAATGCAAGGTGAACATACTAGATGAAATTTTTGTTCTCACGCTAGCCAAGAGCGAACGTTTCCTTTAACAAGTATGATAATAATTTATTTTCGTAACCCACGTTGTACTGTATTTAATTAATAATAACTAGGCCTAAGCTGAAACGAGTAGCTAAAAGTTCAGTAAAGGTTTTCGTTTGACAAAACTGCGGTTTTGTTCAGTGAGATACGACATCATGATTTTTTTTTTTTTTTTTTCTATATTCCAACTTACTTCCTCTCCGGCATAGGCTGAGAGCCTTAACATTCACCGCTTTACAATGAACAGTGAAGCCCGTGAGGTCTTGTTCCAGTCTAGGGAGTGAGACATGCGAAGCACGTAGAGTACAACGAGCACCTGCCATCTTGCCTTCACATGAGGCACGGTGCTCACTCATGGCCCGAAACGACCCCATCTCTGAAACCACCTCGTTCCCGTGCTTCACTGTCTCACTCCCTACACTCGGACTCTCACACTTACACACACTTGGTTGTCAAATTTTAAATAACCACCGATTCATAATCAGATCCCTTTGTTGCTGGAGAAGAAGGTCATATGCTACAAACACTACATAGACAAAAACGGCTACCGGAAGCTGATTATTTAGGCATGATTCAAAATTACAATTTTTCTCATGTTTTTCATATCATACTTCAGTAATATCCTGAGACGAATATTTTCTGCTCAGTGCAAAATGTATATTCAATTAGGTTTACACTCGTTCAAGGTCAGAATACTGTTATTTTTATCAAACGTTCGGCATTTGTAATTGGCAGTAGACTTGACATTTTGGTGTCGTGGTAAGCTTAAGTATTAACCCACTGGGCACCAGTGCCGCAGCCTATGCTTCGGCATGTATTTAACGCTAAACCCCAGCGCTGCATAGGGTGCATCGTCCCTGTCCACCTTATTTACTCTTGGCCTATGGTAGCTAGAGGATTTCAATTTGTATGGGATATACCTTACGATGTTGCTGAACAGTGGCGGTTCTCGGCAACCCCCAAGTCCAGTCGCGCGGGTGGGGACGGGCGGATGGGGAAAGCCAGTTTACACACTTATCTCACCGCCACTTCGAGCTTATTTACTCTTGTCCTATGGAAGCTAGAGGGTTCAAATTTGTATGGGATATACTTTATGATGTTGCCAAACAGTGGCAATACTTGGCAACTCCCAAGTCCAGCTGCGGTGGGGAGTGGAGAGACGGACACGCGGGAAAAGGGGGGAAGACAGTTGTCCCATTGACTTCTCGAGTGTCTGACCTACCTCGTCGCCTCGCGATGTTGGAAGAAAGGGCAGAGAGTGTGTATCGATCCCCCACTGCTCCCCATAACATAGTTGACTCCCCACCAAGTTGGGAAGAGGAGGAGGTGGATGACCCAGACCCCATGGCATTCCTCAAAATTCCGCCAGGCCATCTCAGGGGTCAGAAGAGACGAGCTGAGGATGAGAGGTGACATGTTGCTTCACAACAACAATTACGGTGTGGTTCTCTCCCACGCCTGCCTTCACCATCACCTCACACTCTCCCCACTAAAAATACAACTGCAAAACCCATATTTCTAAGTCAAAAGTGCCTAAAACAATGTTTAACCCATTATTGGCGGTGCTCGACTTAAGTCGTGCACCAATTTGCAGCAAGTTAGGAGCATTATTAAGGCTTTTTAAGGGGTAAAAACCGGGTGCAAATGGCCGGGAGCGCAGCGGGCCAGACAGCCGACTCCCAGGGCTTACCGCCGCCCATTAACTCATGTTCCCTGTGTTCTCGAGAGGCCGGCAGTTGTAGCCAGTAGTGAGCATAGCTGGGAAAAATATACCGCTATATGCTAAACTCCCATGTTCGTGGCACCACTGCAAGAGAACCACGAGTGCTACGTAGCTCGTTCTTGTCTCATTTTGAAGCTTTTAGCGCCTAGTTTTTTGCTGAATACATTTCTTTTCATGCAGATACTTGATTGATCATTCAGGAGGGCCTGAATATGCCCAAATGAGCCCAAAACACCCTGCTAGACAAGGGTTAAACTCATATTCTAAGTATAATACATAAGATAAAGTATAAAATCAATAAACAGTGCGTGAGAGAGGCAGAAAATGAAAGTGAGAGTGGTGGCAGACAAGTGTCAGTCAGCTTGCCTTGTGTATGTGCGTGCGTCGTGGGCCAAGATGGCCGCCGGTCGCCATGGTAACCAGGACGCGCTCATATTCAGAATGATGAACACTTTCAACCGGGTACGACGTTTTGGCCGAAAATTTTGTTTTTTCTTGAATGGAATTAATCTCTGTCAATCAATCTTTCCTTCATCCTATGACTTAGATTGCTTTAAACTTTGTGTGTCCAGGCTTTTTTATCCAAAAGTCCCTTGAATTTGGCTCTCTGTCACTCCTTTGGCTCTGGGGATAACACTCATTACAGGCAGCCCGCCTTCTGTCTCCTTCATACACAAAAATAAAGACATACACAAAATATGCAACAAAGTTGCATACTCCATTTTTTATTACCAGATAAATTTTCTTTTTTGTCTATAAACAGATTCTCCTTAAAAAAACGCAGAGATTGATATATAATATGATAGGGTTGTCATAATTTTATCAAGTGTTGCATTAACTCCAACTTTAACCCTTACGGACGGGCTTATTTGTCATTTCTACTACCTGTGTGCCGGGCATATTTACCCTAAACGAGCTCCATGCCATGCTCTTTTTCATGTATAAACAAGAGCCAGAGCGTAATACAATAATGTATCCGTGAAAGGGCGATAATAGAGCTTTCGAATGACACCTGAATCGTCCTTGTACGACCACGACCCTGTGATGTTGCATCACAAGGGCAAAAACCCTAAAATACAGTAATTTTCTCAGAATATCCTTGTTCTGAAGAGGCAAGGGATGTGGAGGGTTGTGGCGGGGATGTCAGTCATCTCGCTTGGTCCATACCGAGCGGTCAGAGGCCTGTCTGTCGTCCTCCCAACGCGTGGACTCTCTCTCAGAGCCGATAATGAGCTCAACATGCCTTTCGACAATTGTCGGGCCCCGCGGGATAGGCCACTTTTCTCTCACTCGACATAAGTCGGGACCTGCGGCTTGAGTGTTAATTGTAAATAATTCAAAACTTATTCAAAACTTCCTGTTGGTGCTAACGCTCCTCTGCCGCAACACTCCTCATTATAAAACTTGAATCTATGCACTTATCACACTGTAACTTCACTTACAATGACATTATGTGATATATGTTGCTAATATATGAACTTTGAAATCACACATGATGCTCAGGTTGTGTAAATAACCATCAATCGAAAAATGGAGGCATCGTACATCAGCCACACTGCCTCACCCAGCTGTGGTGTGCTGGCGCCGGAGGTTTGAAGAGGCGCTTGGCACCAGCTGATGACTGAGCCCCCACCCCCCACCCCCACCCACCCTTAGGACCCCCAAATGACCCACCCTTAGGACCCCTAAATGACCGAGGTGAGTTTTTTGTTCTCCTTCATTTCTCACCTATTTAAGCTGTTTTAGGGAAGACAAATAAATTCCATTTTCGGCTGGTCCTAGAGTGTACATTTATTGTATATTAGCTGGTGCCCTGTGGGTTAATGTTCATTGAGGGAAAAAAATCATATAAGCATTCTTCATTCACTCTATAAACGAAGAACATTGTATAACATAAAATATGGCAATAAGGGAGGTACAAGTACTAGCCTACGTGAGTGAATATTTATTTGCACGATAAATTGCACAAATTCAATTTTGCTATTGACAAGTGAGTACCTAAAGATTACGTGGGTGGTCAGACGGAAGAAAGAAACTCCTAGTATCATATCTTAATTGGAATGAAACTCGGGATTAGCTCAAATCCCGTGACTGTAAAGTTATAAAGTGTTCGGACAGTTGGTTGACAACGTTACCAATTCACAATCTGAAGTTGAGCTAAAAATAATAAAACGAAAAAATGCTACATCAATCCGATGTACTAATCATACTCAATATGTTACGTCAATATGCCTTCCATATAACTTCCAGCTTAACCATCTTACCTAATTTTCAATGACGGGAAAGTCATCAATATCCACTCATCCGGTACACATACATTTGGTATATATATATATATTATATATATATATATACCGGTATATATATATATATATATATATATATATATATATATATATATATATCTAAGTGTGTGTGTGTTTAAATAATTGCTGAAATTCATTAGAATTGACGACGTGAAAGTCATTTTAAGCAATACTTATCCACGAGTGTAATCTACGATCCAATGATTATGTGAATGGCTGTAGCCATTTCCACATAAATTGCAGGGAAATATTACTTGCAACATGAGTGACATTTAATCAATGTTGTATATGTTTTGGATAAAGTGACTGCACATGCCAAAATAACATACATTCATGCCTACTGAAAATGCAATAATCGAAATGTCACCCAAACATTGTTATGGCTAATACACTATTCCTTCCCAAATTGGGAAATTTCCTGAACCACTGCATTTGAAATAATAATGGTAGATATATAGATAATCCTACTGAAGTGTAACTTCTGTCTTTATTCTGTTTATATATATGTTATTTTTCTATTGTAAAGTATTATGGTGAATTTCATCGTTGGAAAGTGAGGAAACCAGTTATTATATAGCCATTCTGATTCCTAATTCCATTTCCAATATCCTAACAATCTAGGGGAGAATTTGGGAATGCAAGGTTTTAGGTGTGCGAAAAAGGTGGGGAAAGATGGGAATAACTCTGAATATACAATATTGAAAAGTAACTACTTCCCAGAATTTGATAATCCGAGCAAAGTTTTGAAGAAAGCAAGATTGCTCAGATTTGACCAATGTTCAATGTTAAAACACTAAAATTGTAAAAAAAAAAAATGGCTCGTATCTGGTCAAATATCAGAGTCAAGTAACCATAAATTTGTAAAACAATAGCTGGCTCGGATATGGGCAATTTCCAAGGCCAAAAAATAAAAAAAATAAAAAAAAACATGAAAAGGAAAGGTTGTTTGTATGTGCCCATTTATTCAGAGTAAAACAAATAACAATTGAAAAGAGGAACAGTCAGGAAACCTTAAAAATGAAAGAGAGTTGGCTTGTATAAGGCCAAATTTTAAGACAGTATTAAGTTAATAATGTTCATGGCCTAACTGCTTGTTATGTGATCCACGATGGTTTCACCCCTTCCTCACCCCCACCCACTTTGACCTATTGAAATCGCTTATTCGCCATCTATTTAGAACAGTTATTGGCTTCCCAGTGGCTGTCCAAAATAGATCATGGTCACGAATTATTAATAGGCTACTCACCAAATGGAAAGGGGGAGAGAAGCAGGAGACACTATCCAATTTAGGAGTTTTGGAACTCTGAAAAATGCCTAAAGCCAACTTGTTTTTCAGTACTTGGCTCAGATTTTTGTCTCGGTATTCTAAATTCAGAGTGATTATCATATTACCCATAGTTTATCCCTCAAACAAAAGTATGCATTCTCAAATTCTCCTCTAGATTGTTAGGATATCAACATTGGAATTATGAATGAGAATCTCCATAAAAACTTCTTGCCTCACTGTCTAAGGATAAAATACACCACAATATAGCTATAAAATACACCACAATATAGCTATAAAATATAAATATATATTGTGAGGTGCTTAACAGGTGGTAGGAGACCAAGGTGCCCGAATCACGGTCACTACACGGTGTGGTGATGTTATTGTACTAAGTCCATGTGGACAGGTGATGGAAGCGAGTGACGAAATATCCCTAGATAATGGCATACAAATTCCCTTTTTGACACTCAAATTCCCCATTTACTCTTAAGAGTTACTGTAAAATATTGAAGAAAGGATAATATTGAAGGAGACTTTCGCGGTGATCTTCATTCTTGATTTAACTTTTCGAGAACTTCAGTCCCTTGTTAATGGGAGGACGAGATGGGGCAAAGTGCAGGAAGGAGGAGAGAGAGAGAGAGAGAGAGAGAGAGAGAGAGAGAGAGAGAGAGAGAAGGGGGGGGGGTAGGATGAAGTGGGAGTGGTAGAGGTTGGAAGGGGGAGAGGTAGAGGGTGGCGGGAGGAGGGGGGATACGGATAAAGGGGAGGGAGGAGGTGGAAGGAAGAGTCAGGTGGGGTGAGGAGGGAAGAAGTGTTAGGTTGTTGTAGATTTACCTTATTCAGTTGTTGTAAATCACTGTCTCTCCTTCACGTTCTTTCTGTCACATCGAAATAACTTTTGTTGTGACGAATATGCTATTATCACTTTGTCTGTAAATCACAAACACAATAGTATTTCCTGAAACTTGACTTGAGAGTAATAGAAGGGTAGTTACTCATCCTCTCCCCACGCTTTCCAGACACAAACTAAGCAACTTTATCAACATTTAATATAGCTCACATTTCTCCTCAAGATTAGCTAACACAAATAGCTAGTTTGTTGCTAGATAATAACAAATTCCGAAAATTGCAAAGGAAATGGTAACATATCTAGAAAAATCACTGAAACATGGCCAAATTCTCAAGAAAGTATCTGTGGGATGCTGCTAGATGTACAAATAAAGTAATATATTTTTAGAAAGGAGCAAATACATACAGGTATATCTTGACGATGAGGTCAAGTAGCTAAATTGCCAACACTGAAAATAAACAGGAGAAGGAACGAAATTCATTTTGGGTTATACAAAATATCCAATCAGAGTGCAAGAAAACATTTGTGTTTCTAGGATTAGCGATAGACAAAATAAAGTTAAAGTTAAAGTTGACGGGGGATAGACAGGTTGGGGAAGTGAAAAGTCTCTTCATAATTAGAGAGAAGGGAAGGAGGAAAGCAAGAGCAAAGTAGAAGAATACAAGGTGGAGGGCTGTCCTCGTTGCTATTGTTTAAATGTTCCCCCTATTAATGTTATGTCTATTAATGTTATGTCTATTAATGTTATGTCTATTAATGTTATGTCTATTAATGTTATGTCTATTAATGTTATGTCTATTCCTTGTATATCTACAGTCGTGAGCACTGACATGTTAACATATTTTTGAACTACTTAATGCCTAAAATCAAGTTTTAAAGCATCTAGGATATCATATAGCTTCATATTATCTCATTTGGGTTCGATACAGATTCAAATGAGTGCATAACTATTAGTCCTCCCGAGTGTATAGCAACTCTCATAAGTCGTGTTCTACCGTCATAACTTCAACTGGGATTATATTTCTACCAAAATAATACTAATATTAATTTTAATACTAATATTAGGTTGTACCCGTGCAGGAATACATATTAGGTTGTACCCGTGCAGGAATACATATTAGGTTGTACCCATGCAGGAATACATATTAGGTTGTACCCGTGCAGGAATACATATTATACGTTCATGTTTTGTTCAGTTTCGTTGATCAGTTCTCTAAATCAAACTGTATGTGAAGAGTTAACACACATGAGCCTTGGAGACCAGTCTGGTGCTGGGCAAGACCGGGTAATAACTAAATTACCAATTGTATTGATTTATAGACCCCGTAATATTAGTGACAACAGTAATAAACAACACGGATGAACCGTCATGCCTAGACTTGGTAGTGACCCAAAGCGAGGAGGACATTTCTGAAGTAAATAATCTGCCAGCTTTGGTAACTCAGACCACAGTGTATTGTATTTCCAAGTAACTGTGGAGGGAGCTACTAAGTACTTACACAAGATGCTAAATTATATTATCATAAAGTCGATTTCCACAAGATGAGGAATTCATTTGAAGAAGTTGAATGGCTTTCCAAATATGCAAGGGGTAATCCTGATCATTGGTACGATTATAGTTGTGAGTTCAATCATACCAAAAATCCAAACCCAAATGGCTTACCAAGGAAGTCATCCGAGCTACCAAGATGCAATTTCTTATGAGAGACAGTACATCCGGGAATAAATCAATTAAGAAGAAATCAATGCACTAACTTACTTGGGTAAACTAAACCAATTTGCATCATTCTCAATTATTTTATGATGCGAAAATGATGTAAGGTAATGTACACACCGGAAAAAGGAAACACGTTTTGTTGATGTTATTGTTCGTGGTTTAAGTCGAGATTTGAGGTACATTTGCATGTTAATTGTGTGCTGCGGAAGAGCTTCACTTTTTGTATTACTCCTTGAAAATTAAGACGCATTATGACCGTTTATTCGGGCTATTATTCGCTCTTTTATTCAGCTTAGGAAGAACATATGGGAGCTAGATAGTTAATTGAGTTGGTTATTACCCTTTTCATTCCTAGAGATTCTTCATGGCTTTTTTTTTTTTTTTTTTTTTTTCTATGTGATTGAGGGAGGCAAAAGGCATAACTGCCTATAGCGAGTGCCTCCCCCATAGTTGAAAGAGTGACAGGGCCAAAATCAAGGGACGTTCGAGTCAAAATGCCTGGACACACGGAGTTTGAAGCAATTTAAGTCATAGGAAGAGGGAAAGACTGATTCTGGGAGAGAGTTCCAGAGCTCAGATGTTGAGTAGAAGAAAGTTTGAGAGTAACGTTTCACTCTTGGGTTGGAGAGTTGCACAGAGTAGGGGTGGGATTGAGTTGCAAGACGGGTACCACGTGTCCTACGTAAAGGAGGTGGTATGCACTGGGATAGCTCTGAGGAACACTGATTATTATAGTAGCGATAGAATAGCGAGAGAGATGCAACATTGCGGCGGAGAGAGAGAGATTGCAGAGAGTTGGTGAGTGGACGGGAGTTAATGATACGAAAGGCCTTCCTTTCAACTTTGTCTAGGAGAGCGGTGTGAGAGGAACCTCCCCACACATGTGAACAATACTCAATACAAGGGCGCACTATGCCCCTGTACAGAGCAAGAAGCTGTGCAGGGGAAAAGAACCCCCTAAGGCGGTTGAGCACACCCAGCTTCTGGGAGGCTGCCTTAGCAAGACTGGTAATATGGTCCTTCCAAATGAGAGCAGAAGAAAAAGAGACACCAAGAATATTGAGAGAAGATGAAGGGTTGATTTTTGTATTGTTGAAGAATAAGGGATAGTCCGCTGGGAGATCCTGACGGGTAGATAGATGGAGAAATTGGGTTTTGGAAGCATTAAAGTTAACAAGGTTTTCTCTGCCCCAATTGGAAATAGTATTTAGATCAGAATTTAAGAGTTCTATGGCTTCATTACGTTTGTCGTTGAGGGATTGCTGGCTGGGGCGTTCTGAAAAACTAATGGAGTAGTGTAAGGTTGAGTCGTCTGCGTATGAATGGATGGGAATTAAGGTACAGTTAAGGAGATCATTTATAAAAATTAGAAAGAGAATAGGAGATAGGACAGAGCCCTGAGGAACACCGGAGTTTATAGGGTGAGGAAGTGAACAATGGCCGTCCACAACCGCAGCTATGGAACGGCCGGAAAGGAAATTAGAGACAAAGGCACAGATGGAGGGATAGAAACCGAAGGAGGGTAGTTTAGAAATTAAAGATTTATGCCAGACTCTATCGAAGGCTTTCGATATGTCTAGTGCAATAGAAAAAGTCTCACCGAAGTCCCGAAAGGAGGATGACCAAGAGTTAGTAAGATATGAAAGAAGATCACCAGTAGAGCGACCCTTAAGGAAGCCATACTGGCGATCTGAGAGCAGATTAAGAGAAGAGAAATGCTTAAGAAATTTGGAAGCAAGAATAGTTTCAAAAACTTTAGAAAGACAAGAGATAAGAGCAATTGGACGATAGTTGGAGGGTTGAGAGCGGTCACCCTTCTTTGGGACAGGTTGAATGTGAGCAAACTTCCAGCATGAAGGGAAGACGTTAGAGGATAGACAGAGACGAAAGAGTTTGCCTAGGCAGGGAGTCAGCACGGAAGCACAGTTTTTGAGAACAACAGGAGGAACACCGTCCGGACCGTACGCCTTATTAGTGTTAAGCCCAGAGAGGGTAGAAAGTACATCTTTAGAAGAGATTAGGATATTAGGCATAAGTAAGAGAGAGGAGGGCGGAGAGGGAGGAATAGCACCGGAATCATCCAAGGTGGAGTTTCTAGCAAAAGTTTGAGCGAAGAGTTTAGCTTTGTCAGAGGAAGAAGTGATGGTTGTGCCATCAGAGTGGGAAAGGGGAGGGAAAGACGAGGAAGAGAAATTGTTGGAGAGGTTTTTGGCTAGATGCCAGAAAGCTTGGGAAGAGCTAGAGTTGGATAGTTCAGTGCATTTATTATTGATGAAAGAGTGTTTGGCAAGTCGAAGAACAGATTTGGCTTGATTCCGGGCAGAAACATATGAAGAATGAGAGTCTTGAGTTTTAAGGCGTCGGTACCGTTTGATACCGCTTGCATACAATCGTCTAATGATAACCAGAATAAAGTGGACAAATGTGTCCTCAAATACCAAAACAAAAGTTATTAACCCTTTCAGAAATGGTGACATCCTTTTAACATTATTCTGGCTATTATAAAGCAATTGTATTCAGCTTATGAAAGGCATCTTGCAATTAATAACCAGGCTTCGAACTATCTCACTTAATGTGTTTTATTACCACAGAACTTTCTTAAACTGCACACAATCGTCTATATATAGCTTGAATAAAGCTAAAAAGACGTTGTCGGAACAGAAGTGGTTAATCTCGGGGCCTGGCCAGACAGAGGAAGGTTGGGAACATCTGAGAGAAGAAATACGGAGGGAGAATTAACTCCTTTAGCACCATGATGCCTTCTTACCTTTGATACTGGCTGAAAATAAATTGTGTTATGCAGTTTATGAAGGACCTATGTCATTAAGAGGGTATATTGAGATCGTAAGAAGGTCGGACAGAATACGGATAAAAATGTGTTGAAAGGCGGGTGCCACCTACTCTTTGTAAGTGATTAGGTATACACAGAGAGTTCTGAGGAACATTGATGTAATAGTGATAACAGAGATACAGGCAGTAGGTATAAGAGTGATGACAACAAAATGGTTATGATGGGGGAGGGAATAATGCCAAGATGAGTCGTAGCATCATCAGGGCAGACACAGAGAGAACGTTATATAGAGTGATACCGAAAAAAAGTCATTACAGGTTGATATAAAACAATACAAATAATAATATACAACATAAATCATACTTAACCCGTCTAGGCATATTGATTAACCTTTTCAGTACCGGTGCCGTCCTTTTAAATTTATGTTGGCTACTATTAGACGATTGTATTCAGTTTTAAAAGGTAATCCGTCAATTGACAGGCTTCTAACTATCTCACTTAACCCTCTTTACTACCACAGATCCGTCTTAACCCCTTATTGGCGGGGCCCGACTTAAGGCGGTCTAGATCATAAAGGACAATGTGGCGGGGACCGCCTTAAGTCGGTAGCAATTTTGAGCACATAATTGGCTATGAGAGAGAATCCGAGCGGTGGGAGGAGCGTAGGTTGACTCTGAGCGTTCGGCATGGCTCCCGCGCTGGCACTGGGCCCACCTCCACACCCACTACCTCACTAGACAGGGAATTATGTAAGGAAATTACCGTATTTTAGCAATTTTTCCTTCGTGTTGCACGATCGTTGCAAGAGAACCAGTGGTCGTAGAAGGATGGTTCTGGTGTCATTGGAAAGCTCAATTATCTCCCTTTCACGGATACATAATTGTATTACGCTCTGGCTCTTGTTTATGCATGAAAAAGAGCACAGAAATAAGCTCGTTAAGGGTAAAACCACCCGCTTGGCAGGTAGTAGAAGTTACCGACCTAGCCGCTCGTGGAGTGTTAACCCCTCCAATCCCAGAGACGACTATAGTTGACAGTTAATAAGTAACTCCCCAATCCCAGCGACGGATATAGTCGTCAGTAATGTACTTTCCTTGTAACTGCCTGTGCAAGGCTGTACACGTCACCACGACCGCTTGAGCACTGCTCCCGTGATGGCAACACTTCTCAGCTTATATGAGACCCACTGAAGGGTGGGAGGGCCAGTTTTGCCTCATCTCTGGAGGTGGATAGGTGGTCTCTCCTGCCATTCTGGCCACATTGCTTGGGACTGCTGGGGACTTTTATTACTGTATCCTACGGTACAGTACGGGTTAAACTGCACACAATCGTCTAAATATAGCAAGAATAAAATCAAAGAGATGGCACCGATACAGAAGTGGTAAAGAATAAGGGCAGTTTATAATAATCTGCCATGGAAATCTTTGACGTTTGTTAGACATGAACTGGGAACTTGTGAGTCGGACATAATGTATGGGTCAATCTGTGACTTCCGCTCACAGCCTACCAAAAAGTAGACCTGACATTTACCACTGCCATTTACCCTGAGAATATTGACCAAAACTAAGCTAACAACACCGGTGAGGACTAATTATACTCCACTACCTTGGTGGGATTTGTGGGAGTAAAACCGTTAACCCTATTTCGCCGAAGAAGGTCTGTTTCGCTCCATTAATTTGGACATTTTAAGACATTTCATCCCATTAGTGTTACGATAGTAAGATGTTCCACCCCATTCAGGTGCCGATTAAGTTTTTCTGGGCGACCAGTAGCGAGCCTGTAGGCTATTTAGAAGGCATTGGCCTTTGGCCCAGGACATGCTTGTTATTTAGCTTAAAAGGTGGTCTGGGTGGGCATTATTTAGTTTAGAGGAAGTCTGGGAAGGCGTATTTGTTAGCCAATGGGACACACACAAATACATTACTCGAAAATGGTAAAAGCAAGCAAAACCCGTCAATTGAAATTAAACAAAGTGTCATAATAACCATCATGACGTCGGATTATATAGTGTTAAATGAGATTTAGATGCGTTTTGTATATGACTCCTAGAGGTATATCTTAAGCTGAGGATTATTGATTACTAACAGCCCATTTAACATAATATATCATATAGAAGGGCGACTATTAAAAACAACAAGAATATAAAGCACTAACAACAAAGCAAAAGAATATTCTGTAAGGAAAAAGAAGAGAGAGAGAGAGAGAGAGAGAGTGTGTTAAACAGAGTTACACAGATACTCAAACCACACATACCTTGTAGTCCCTAGTAGGTGGTTGAGCATTAATACTACTAGACTAGACAGGAGAAGAATAGGACATCAAAGTAGAATGTTCTCTCCCCACCCTCCGGCTAAAAAGCCATACCGGAAAATAGAATGAAGTGTAACCTTATTGGTCAGGAAATTCCCACAAGGAAAGTTTTTATAGAGTGTAGAAAGAAATGAGTTTGAAAGGGAAATTACACATACCTACTGATTAATTCATATTAATCCAACCTTCATCTGAGGATTCTCTTGTCTTTTCTTAACCCGAGAAAGGTGCCAGTACTATTAAAAGTTTTTACTGGGCGAATGATGCGCCGGGACTCTTAACCCGTTGAGACCCAGCGTCGCACGTGTTGCGTCGGCAGTCTTTGATCACCAACTCCCAGCGATGCATCACGTGCGTCCGACATATAAAAAACACTTACGTGGCTCGTAAGGTAGGAAATGGCGGGAGAATAGGAGGGGGCGGTACCGTAGTGTGTGGGGGAGCCGGGCCAGTAGGTGTGAGCGGGCCGAGACAGCCGCGCGGCTGGTGGTGGTGGGCTTAGTGGGGATAGTTTACACCCCTAGTTTACCGCCACTTTGAACCTTCATTACTCCGGTCGTATGGGAGCTAGAGGCTTGAGATTTATGTGAGATACTCCTTAGGATGTATGCCGTACAATGCCATACTCAGTTTTTACCCTAGTGCTCCCGGGCGGGTGGTCATGCGGGGGCACGAACTATTGAAACCCCCCCCCCCCCCCGCCCCCAAATGACCGAAATGAGTTTGTTTTTATTTGTGTGTTCATTTCTCACCATTCTCTTCCATTTTGGCTCAACAAATTTTTTTGAAGCTCCCCCCCCCGCCCAACCCCCCACCGGCCCCCCCCCCAAAAAAAAAAGTCAGAGGTGATTTTTTTTTTTTTTTTTTTCATTTCTCATCCTTGTCTTCCCTTTTAGCAAACAAAAAAAATAAGTTAAAATGGCTTGGGACTGGGGTGAACAAAATATTATAACTAGCCAGGGCTCAACGGGTTAAGAGTCAAAGCCTTTCAAACAACCCCACTGGCACTCAAAACAAAGCAATATGTGATTGAGATAATTTCCCTCCATGCCTCCTATCCCTCCTCCACACGTGCCCCCCCCCCCCCCCCCTCCCCCTTCTTCCCCCCTACTCAATTATCCTGTATTTTCCCCAATTATTCCCTATATTTATTGAGTATTTTCGTGCAAGGATGACTGGGAGAGAGGGGGGAGGATGGAGACCTTCTTCAACCCTCTAACCAGTTTCAGAGCTCCCTTAGTCTCTCAGTACCATGCGAGACACGAGAGTGGGAGGGTGGGTCTCTCTCGCCGGCCCAGGTCAGATTACGACCGCCGGGCTAAAATATACGATTTTCACCAGCTGATTGCTGTTACCACTTGTTTTATTGCTTTTCAATGTTCATATGTTCATATTAAACGTAAAATAGGCGCATATGGATAAACAATTTTGATATATATGGTAAATATTACAATTTTCATCAGGAATAAACCAAAATACTTCCACATGGCGGGACATTTCAAATACCATAGTTTCGCCTTTTAAAGGTTAAACGAATCAATTGAAATACTGTCGACCACCTCCCTTGGTAAACTATTCCACTCTTTAACCACACTGTATGTGAATAAATGTTATATCACAGCTAGGCATGCCTTTTTCTAATTAATTTAAGTCCATTACCACACGTTGCAGCCTTATTAATCGTGAATAGCGCGCTGATATTTACTCTGTCAAATCCTTTAAGTATCTTAAAACACTTGATAAGTTTGACTCGCATCCTCCTTTTCTTTAGCGAGAACCAAATAATATAATTTTGTTAATCTTTCATATTATGGCTTGTTTTTCAGAGAGGGAATTAGTTTAGTTGCTCTACGCTGCACAGATTCGAGTTTTTAATGGCTTTCTTGAGATACTGGGACCAACACTGAACGCCATTTTCAAGATGGGGTCTAACAATGCTTTTGAATAACGGTAAAATATTGTTTTCGTGTTTCTATGTAAAATGTATTTTGATAAATCCCAAGGCTTTGTTAGTTATATTTACTGCAGCTCTGAGGATTTTACGTTTTCTGATATTATAACCCCGAGATCTTTAACCTTAGAGAGAGAGAGAGAGAGAGAGAGAGAGAGAGAGAGAGAGAGAGAGAGAGAGAGAGAGAGATGAAGTATTTAGTGAAAGAGTAAGTATATAATAGAGAACTAGTCATAAATGGAAATACAACAGCTGTAATCAAAACATTATTAGTTGTATAGCAATCCATCAGTTCCTATTCACTTGGTTAATATCCTTTTGTTCCGGGCTACATAATTAGATAAGTGGCAGATCAATTGAACTCGCTACCAATTATGTCTGCACATCCACAGGGACAAAGAAATACTGAAGCCTGTTATTCAGTATTCAACCCGTTTATGTAAATTAATTATTGTTTTCAGCACAAAGGATACAGATTGTACGCCATCAAGCCAGTTTGACCACGATAGAAAAACAATAGAGAAAAACAAAAATACACACAAATAAATAATAATAATGCAATCAAAGGTACTTTATTTGTTTATAATCTTAGAAACTATCTAAAAATTAATAATCTGTACTAGGTAAAGTAGAAGTACTTTAATATGGGTCCGTGATGTTGAATGCCTTTTTGTTTGCTAACAAACTAATTTTGGAGACATGTTGTGAGTGAGGAACATAATTTTGTTGTAATTCTAGTAAATATGATATGAATGTTTAACTTGATAACTTACTCCCCCTTCTAAGAGTTCATTCCACTGTGTGAGGGATAAAGCCTGTCGGAGGTTGACCCAGTCGGCTTGTTCCCATTTCCAAAGGGGTCTCTCAGTGTTCTCTTCCTTTGGCTTCTTTCAGTACAGTTGTGTCAGCACAGCCTCGTGATCAGAGGTGCCAAGAAAGCCAAGTGGTAAACATTTGATTAGATGCAATGGTATATCCGTAATTAATGGATCCAGCGATGATCCTGAAATATGAGTGGGGCATTATACATGATTATGCAAGTCAAATATTGCAAGAAGTTGATCAAAGTTGTTTTGTATACCTCGTTGATTGAAGTCTCCCAATAATTATGTGTTCTTACATTTGTTGTTTTCTAAGAGTTGATCCAAATTACTGATAAGAAAGTATGTTAATCAAGTTCCTTGAGACGGTGGTCTATAGCAGTGGTCTGCATTAGTGAATAACACTGCTCTATACCATCCAAAGCAAAGTGTGCTATCCCCAGTTACAGTAATGATCTTGAATATAATTACTTCAAGGGGATCAGGTATGGGATAATCTATAATTTGCACTGGCACAGCTACCTTTGAACATAAGACCACTCTACCACTGTATGTGTTCCTGCCCCTCCGTGTCCAAGTTGTATAACCAGGTATTCTACCATAGTTTGAAGGAATATTGTCATCCAGAAAGGTCTCTTGTAAGAAGATAATGTCAGTTTTGTGCTTCAAAATGAACTAGTGGGTCAATTCTCCTACATTGGTGTGAAATCCTCTCACGTTTGCTGAGATCAGTCGAATTTCTATATTATTGTTGGACATTGGGTATTGTTATTTGACTGGCATAATGGCATTGTACTGTTAATTGTGGTATACAGGTAGCATGTTGCCAAATTAAGGTACTTGTTGTTGGTTGATCTGGTATTGTGGATGTATTATGTGGTGCTGACCGGTGATCCGGTGATGTGTATGATGACTGAACTGCAGTTAGGGTGTCTTGGGTACTCTGTCTGAAAGCTTGAATCAAATCCTGTTGTCGTTGATCAGTTATTCTATCACGACATGTTAGGGATGTGTGACACTTCCGATGGCAGTAGTCACAGGTCTGCAGGTGAGGACACTGATCCCGGAAGTGATCTTGATGATGACGCACACTCTACACCTCTCTGGCTCTACATGCACACTCCTTCTGCTCCAACTGTTTGCGTTGCTTGCATTGTGATTATATGATCACATTTGATATCCATCATTTTCCTCATTGACATCTTGCCATCTTCACCTATGCTGAGGATCTTATCTACCTTCATGGTATTGACGTGAGTTTTAAAGTTGACAAGTGTTAGATTTGCGTTTGAAAAGATACCCGGCTTGGTAGTGTAGTGGACAACGTCTCGGGCTCCCACCCCGGGTATCCGAGTTCAATACCACGCTCAGGCATAAAGGTTTTTCACATACACTGGTAGCCGGTACCATTTCCCTTGAGCAAGGATATGGTTAATAGTGTCTGGTAATAAACTTTGGTTGAGCGCTATTGAATCTTGGAGCAAGGGTTAGAGAGAAATGGTGCTATATAAGTAACCTGAGCATTATTATTATTATTATTATTATTATTATTATCCTGCCTTCTTGGTGGTTGTCTGTCCTGGTGATGTTGCTGAACAGCAAGCTGTGCTATTTGATGCCTGTGAGGTAGTGGGGATTCTTGTTGCAGTGAAGCTCTCCGATTAGTTCTCCTTTATTCAAAGTCGGTGCTTTACAGTGTGTTGTCTGCTATAATGACCATATGTAAGACTCACCATTTTCCTCAATGTGTTGCTCCCATTCTTCATCAATTTTGATGGGATAGACAGAACAAGCAATTGTTTTTTTCTGTGTGTTTTCGATGCTAGCTTAACCCTTAATTAGCGGCTCACCACATAAGTCGAGTTAAATAAAGCTGGACTATGTGGCGGCGCTCGACATAGGTCGAGTGGCAATTTCAGCATGTAATGTTGCTGAGAGAGAGACAAGTGGTGGCAGGAGACTAGCGAGCGTATGACTGCTCCAGACCACCGCGGCGAACCTACTGACACGAATCTCAGCTCCCTCCTCCCTCTCTCACTCGCTACATACTGAATTATATGGGGAAAGTACCGAATTACATGCTTTTTGCACTCGCGTTGCACGGTTATTGCAAGAAAACTAGCCATCATAAAAGGATCGTTATGGTGTCATTCGAAAGCTCTGTTTATGCCCTTTCAGGGATAGGTACTTGTTTTACATTCTGGGTCTTATTTAGGCATGAAAATGATCACGTAAACAGCCCTATTTTGGCTAAAAACACCCCGCTGGGCGGTACATATAAATAAACCGCATAGGCCGCTTGTAAGGTGTTAAGTAGCAACCAAGGTATCGATTATTGGAAGTGCCTCAATTAAGAGGTTTCGTTTTTTAGGCAAATCATCAATGATACTTTTGAAGCGAGTAAGCGTGGTTTTCGTATTTGATAGTGTTTTTCCTTAGCATCTCTATCATTGATATTTATTAGGTCTCCGTTTGTTTATTCTTAGAGACTATCTGTGGAATAATTGGTTACTTCATCATCCATACTCAGTACGTTATACGTACGTGATGGAACTATCATTGTCATTAGCTAAAAATCTCAAATGTCTTGTTTCTTTACAATCAAATTCATATGAGTCATTAACACAAGCAGCATGAACAATGTTGGAGCAGTTGTCTGTTATGCAGATCTAGTCAACCTCAAGTGATGCAGCTTTCCCACAAACTGCACACCAATACTTAGACCGATAACCTAGATGTCACATAGGTCGTTCAATAACTGTATGGTGAGTTTCCTTGCTGTTCAGCCTAATGTACAGGTTAAGTAATAGTAATAAGCGACAAGGAATGCATGAAATACATTATCTCTCTCTCTCTCCTTCGTTCAGTCATAATTTGTAACGAAATTAAGATTCATAATATAGTTGTTGTATTCACCAACACCTTCTCTACTTACCCAATACCTTCATTCCATCATTAACGTATTCTTCTCATTCATATATTGGCTATTGTTACAGTATCCTCCACTCTATTTGCATGGGTTGTATCTGGATAATACCGGCACTACAGATAATCTCATTAAGATATATTTCTCCATATGTACAATCGGGGGTTGTTGTTGTTGTTCCCCAGGCTGCCTGGCCGAACAGCCCCAAGGTCCCGAGCAAGGCCAAGGCCATAGAGCGCCCCCACAAAACCCTCCCTGCTTACCACTAACAATCGGGGGTAATAAGTGTTGTCATAGATTCCAGTGGTTTTCGCTCAACAAGTGTTATTAGTATCTTTATAGTTACTGGGAAAAGTGCTTATCCCTCAGAGTATTAGTCACTGTCCTAAACGTTGTGAAATATCTGACAACACTTATTAACCTCGACTGTACCTTTTTATGTGTTTTTTTTTTTTTTTTTTTTTTTTTTTTTTTTGTAACAAATATGAATTCATATAAGCACTACTGTACATACAGCTGCCAACGTGAGAGCTGGCCTCTCCTTCATAATTTTTTTTAGCAAAATAAGGAATCTCTGATTGCATTGAGTCATTTTCCTTCTATATTTTGGCATAACGAGTAGTCGGGAGGCGAGAAACTTGTCAGACAACTGTACCTTAAAATTATGAAAGATTATTAAGTAATGTGAACCACATTTCTTATTTATGTACACATATATATGTAATTGTGTATAACTCTATCTCTGCATACTGTTCCCTTCTCTCTTGTCTCCCTTGTCAACCTCCCTCATTATGATCATGGGACAGGCATTGTACTCTCACTGAATCCTTTTGCCTGGCATATATTGAGCACATCATTGACTACCCCCTCACCACCTTTCCTCTCACTCTATCCATCCACAAACCGCTGACACCAATATGATAGCTATAAGCAATTGTCATAATTATATTATATGTTTTCATCCATTGTATTAAACCTAATTACATAATATAAATGCAGTAGTACTCATGTCAAAATTAATATTAACTTTATTAATTTATGATGTGTTATTGTACTGATTATAAAGTATATCCACATAGCAGGCGGGCAAATGAGAAACTATACAGAAGAATTATATATATGAATGAAGTCCCTTCCTCTTAGCTATTACTTTCAAATAGGCCAATGTAATATTCCAAGTTGTGCCTCTCTGTCCTTATCATGTCTTTGGAGGCGCTAACTTGGCCAAACCATAACAATTCCAAGTTATTCTTTTAGGATACTGTCTCACAATCATTCCAATCATAAGGGGACCGACTCTCTTTTTTTTTTTTTTCTTTCTGGGTAGTAGCCATTCGACCCCATCCAGGTGTCGATTTACACCTTACGAGCGATAGCGAGCCTTTATATTTTGGATTATGTTTAAGACTATATCTATCTATCTATCTATATGCTCAGGCCCAATCCCCACTTTTCCTATTTTTTATTTTATTTTCCTCTATTATATGATTTTTTGTTTGTTTTGTATTTTCTTGGGGGTGGCCGACTCAAGACAGAGCAAGAACAGGAAAACACAAAACACAAGACAAAACAACGAACAAACACAGACAAAACACAACATTCACACACATCTAGGTCACCCAGGAAAATTCCCAGAGACCAGGGTCACAAAGGTCGCTCCAGCACTCCCCCGGCCCCCGACCACCCGTAGAGGCTCCGATCTCGGCAGGCAGACATGCAGCAGAGCCAAAGCCACAAGACCGCCCACCACACTTCCGTGCGCACCCTTCATATTAATCGTCTTCCCGGGCCAGGCGCCTGATGGACTATTATCTAGTCCAACTTGCAACCGACCCCTTCCCCCAAATGACCACGTGTTCACTCGACTATTCACAAGCATTCTCCATTCATTCCTGTTTATTACTACTTCCTTTGCCTGATCTATAGTCATTCCTCTATCATCAAAAGCTTGTCTTACACAATCTCTCCATCTCAATTGGGGCCTTCCTGCCCTTCTATCTCCCCTTGTATCTGACTCATATATTCTCTTTGTAAGCCTTTCATCTCCTATTCGTTCAACATGACCATACCAGCTCAGCACCCTTCTGTCCACTCTGGCTGACAAATGTTCCTGCTGCCCCACTCTCCTACGTATCTCTTCATTCCTCAATCTGTCTCTATGAGTCACTCCACACATAATCCTCAAGCAGCTCATCTCCATCACATCCAGCTTTCTTCTCTCCTTTTTCATGGGGAGCCCATGTCTCAGCCCCATACATCACTGTTGGCACAACAATTCCTTGATACATTGCACTTTTTACTTTCATTCCGAGATTTCCCGTCTTCCACATACTTCCCATTGCTCCGAAACCCTTCCTTCCTTCACACACTCTCTGTTTTACCTCCATTTCCTACCTCCACTCCTGCTTATCGATCCTCCTAGATATTTAAAACAGCTGACAGCTGACTTAATTTGTACATTTTTCGATAGAAAAATGTCTCCAGCGAAGCCGTGTTTCTCCATACAATGGCAGCTTGCTGTCGCTCGCCAGCAAAAATATCAATACCTAAATGGGGAGGAAAGTCTTAAAACAGTAGGTTGAATGGGGCCAAATGTATAGACCCCAGAGAGAAAAAGTAGGTCGGTCCCCTTGAAACTAAATTGTCACTGCTATTTTGATACCCTTGACTATAGTATGATTCATGCATAGAGGTAATACTTTAATTTACTGAATAACTACAGTATTTGTCAGCATGTTATATTATTGCATAATGTGACGCTCACCGCTTCCCCTAGAACCGCATGGCTTACTCGCTAGGACTCGCCAGGGCAAAGAATATAGCTACAGTCTACCTATCATTGTGTACTTTCCTTCTCGAGAAAGCTTGTGTTGCAGACAGTTCAGAACTGTTCTTTATTTTCGTCTGTCACCATTCTTTTCTATTTTATTTAGTCAATTGAAAGTATTGTGTTAAGTAGTTGAATGATGGGAAGGCGAGCGGGAGAGGGAGAGAGAGAGAGACAAGGTGGTGTGACTTGGTAGTGAGTGCGGCGCGTGGCTGGCCCCCTTACATAGGCCTCGCGGGATTCGTTGCCTCCTGCCTAACACTGCCTACTACGCAGCTGCTTACTGGGCGACTGTCGCGCACCCTCGTGCCATTCTTGCGAACTAACACTGTAGTAGATAGCCATGATTATAACGTCTGTATCTGTTGCTTGTATCACAGCATACTGATAACCATATTTCTGCACACAATATGAGATATGAGCAAATATTCTTGTGTCTGCTTCCTCGTGAATCTCACACGACAATTCAGTACAGGTTTGCGCACCTTGTTCATCAATAATGATTGTCTTCTTAGTCAGTCCACCAAGGACAAGTTTAAGTCCAGGTAGCATGGCACTGTTATCATTTGTCCAGGAATCAGCCAGGTAAGCTTGCAGAGCCTCCTTGTTCTTTGGGTTGTTGATGAATGGCTTCCATGCTGGTATGGCCAAGTTATCTTTAATTTCATAGGTTTTGCTATAATGTGTTTTCTGCCTTCTTCCTCTTTCTTCTCCTTTTAAGCTCTTCTTGGGATCATAATCGTAGCGATCACCAACAATATTTATACAAATACAAGATATTGGACGTGAAGACACTTTTCTAAGTATCTAGATTTCAAATCTGAGAACTTCTGACAGCCATAATTTTGGTGTCGGTGAATAAAAGCCATGGCATCAAAAACCATGAGAACATCTCCATCTGTGATTGGAAAGTGATCTGCCTCTATCCATGACTCAGCCAGCTGCTCTTTCATGGCAGTTATGTAGTTAGCTTTGTTTCCCTTTTTTATTATGTAGCCTTGAGGTTGGCGCCTCAATATTTGGTTCAAAGAGAGAAGCTGGGTACTTTGTCCATTCATGACTGAAGGTGTCGCTGTCCATATCCCTGATGAAGTGCAAACCACGTAGAACATTTGTCTCTTCTTGCATTATTTTTGTTTGATTGTTTATGTGTGTTTTTTGGCGTCTGTCTTGGAAAGTATGGAGATGAATGGGGGACACGTTGTAGCTCTGATCTTCTTTAGCCTTCACGAGTGCAGCACGCCCAATTTCTTCTGCATCAGTCAGTTCAGTAGAGCTACACTTCTCTCCTGTTGCTATATTCAGTAGATCAGATGAGGTAGTGGTGAAGGGATTTATCATTGAACATACCAGCTTTTGATGTATCTACCAATTGTCGATCTTTTCTTGGTTGAATGTCCGTCTTGTTTGCCGAGTCCATTGTTCATGTGAGCCATCGCTTTAGTATTTTCAGAAGCCGCTGTTAGGTAAGGAAGAGCTCTTAGATATTTCTCCCTGCACCTGCTTGAAAACTTATTCCTTTAAATAGCTGTGTCTTGTCCCAGTTGTATATATATTGTTCGAGGGCCATGTCTGTCCACACTCCATTGAATTTGCCTCCTCTTGTTTCATGTACTGTGGAATTTTCCTTGTTCAAACGCATTTCTGACAGGGGCTGGTAGATCTTCCATGTGATTGAGGTAATGAGATGCAGGCAAAATACTTTGTGTGCCCTGCTGACACCATATACGGTAGCCTGTTCTTTACTTCTGCAAGATGTTGAAGCCATTTCCCTCCTCTTTCTGCTGCAATGGATCTTTTCAGTATGAGAACCATTTATATGTACATAAGCCAGAGCTTCGCTGTAGGATACTTCGAAAAGGTTTCTTCAAAATCGGCCAGCATTTGTGTCGTCCTTTCTTGATGTTCAAGTAAATGAGTGAGAGCTCTGAAAGCTGCATCTTGATCCTTGATTGCGACGGCATCAGCTATGTTTGGAAAAACTGCTGCCATGGCAGATATTTCATCCTGATTTTCTTCAGACTGATCAATTTTCCATGTCAAAAATGCTTCCCAGTAAAGTTCCAGCATTGCCGACAACATGACACCGAAGCATTCCATAATAATCTTTGCCAGACATAATTTTGTTCATTTTTCCAGACCTACACACACCAGCTTCAACAAGAACAATTTTTATGCCAGAAGATTTGAAAAGGCGGCAAATTACACCCAAGTAGTTATTGGCAATATGGAAGCCACCCATACGTAAGATGAGATGTTTGTATTTTTCAGGTTTCTTATTCTTAAACCCTAGGGTGATCTCGTAAATTGCCTGGTCACAAGTAAGAACACAGTGCTCTGGCCTAGTTTTTCTGAAATTCCTATGCAGTATTCAAGAAAGCTTCAACAACATCTGGTTTTGTAGGGGAATCAGGGAAAAATGGACCATATCCTATAATTGTCTGGTTGTATATCTTCACTGAATACATCATGGAAAGTGTTCCAAGTGACGAGATGTGACTGACCATCCTGCTGGAGAACTTCTCTCTGTGAAAGCTGCCACGCAACAGTGAGATTACCTGTAAAAAAGGGAAGATTTGTAGGAACAAGTATAGACTAAACAAAATATGATACACAATATGATTGGTCATGGGGATAGCTATGGGGTACACTCTGGAATTTAATTTGTAACCTTAAGTTTTCGAAGCTATCTCAAACTTAATCCAATTTCATCAATGATTCCGTAACTAGTCTATGCATTTAATGGGATCAGTTAGGTCCACGACTTAAGTGTGAGTGTGTACACATACTCGTTCAGAAAAATAGTTAAATTAGTATATTTATCATAAAATGTTATACACTTGCAGTAACTAGTAGTTGAGATTTTGTTTGCCTGCTAAGCTTGGGTGCCATTGGATGTAATTCACTTGTGTGTCAACAAAAGTTATATTATAAAATTAAACAATAATGTAAGTGGTATACTGTATTTACCTAATAGACTAGATGGTTGGGGCGTCTGATCAAGCTTAACACCTCTCAGTGAACGACTCCTTTGACGGTCTTGTAAAGTTAGGCCACTTTCCTTTGTCTGGAAGATGTGAAGACTTTCAGTGCATGTTGCTTTTCTGGGCTTCTTTGACAATGGTAAAGATAAGGGAGATTTGTGTTCAGAATCTGAGTCACTTGGATGTTGATATATGTTGTGAGTGGTACCATGCATTGTTGTCCCATCCTGTGTATTTTCTCTGAAGTCAAGGTTGTCAATAGCAAACTGGGTAAATAAGCCATGCTTCAGATTGGCAGGAATAAAGATACTCGGTTCATCTTCTTCAGTTTTCTGGGCCATAGCAGTTATGTATCGTTGAGCATCCTGGTAGCCAATACTGTTTCCAAATCTATTCAACAGTGTAACAACTGCTTTACTTCTAGTTTGCTTGAGAATATACAATGCAGTTCCTATGTGTTTTGGAGTGGGTATATCGGTAACTGCTGCACTTATATCCTGACATAGATTCAGTGTTTTTTCTAGATCACTATCATTTAGGTCAACACGACATTCTGGTTCACCGAGCTCAGCCGATGACTTTGTTGTTATCCAGGCTACCAGGTTGTATAGAGAACTAGGTATAATCTTTAATGCTTCATCATAAGTTAAGTTCAAGGAAGAGAGAGTTTCATATTCCCCTGCTTGTAACTGCCTTCTGATATCAGATGCGTTTTTCTTCAGATCAGCTTGAATTATCTTTGCAGCATGGTAAAGGGTTATGTTTTTTTCTCTGTCCACTTCAACTGGCCATGATTCGTCATGCTCCTGTACATAGGGATCCATTTCCTGTTTCTTGATGGTTGCTAATTTTGAGATAACATAGCCAACTGTTAGGTGGGAAGAGCAGATAATAGAAGGTTTTCCAGTTTGTTGTACAATGATGATGTTACCGCCATTTTTCTCGTAGTATTCTTCTAACATTTGTTTTATGACTGATGTTCGACATGAAGATAGATCCATGATACCATTCTCTAGCATCCAGTTTCTGTATTAATTTCGTAATTCACTAAGCAAAATTATATCATCTGGATCTTGTGATATTCTGTTATCTATATATGAAGTGAACCATTGTAAACTCTTATGACACTTTTTTTCTTTGCATTTACCTCCAGTTTTGTTAATGTACTGTAGAAGACAGATCCTATGGTAGCTAAAATCACTGGCAATCATGTCAACACACTGGTCCGCTTAACCTTGTATTATATGTAACATTCTGGTATCACCTAGTTCTTTGGCCTTCTTCCAAATGGAATTTTATCTGTCAATTGTCGTTACCAAGAGCAATTTATGATCACCCTTTTTATCCCTTTGTTTGCCACATATAAAGCATTCGTTTCAAAAGTCAACAGGGGATGTACTTCCACGGAGAGTCCATACAGGATCTTCACTGTTCTGATCACTCGGTGATGATTCTGTTTCATTTGCTGTAGCTGCTGTTTTTTGAGCAACTGTCTTTTTGTTTGTATATGAAATCCGACACTTTGCATGATAACGAGGATTTTTCTCAAGGAATGATTCATTTCCCTCAAAAACATCTTCTTGCAACCTAAGTGCCACATTGTCATTTCTCATAGATAATGCATATTTCAAAGCTGGTAGTCCAATTGCAGTCACATTTTGTAGGTTTTCTTCTGAAGTTTTCTGACAGATCATGCATTCATTATACTTGGTGCTACAGCGCTTCCTCTTCTTAAAATCAGCCATCACGTCTTCCTTGCCATCATGCCTGTAAAGGTAATAGTTTATATATATATATATATATATATGTGTGTATATACCAGTGTATAATTATATACTTGATATCATTCTAGAGTTCCGATAACAAATCACGAGTCAATTCTGCACTTAAAGAGAATATGCCGGAGAGTGGTTATTCTTGATCGGACGTCTTTCATAATTTTGCGAGATAATTGGATGGAAACTTTACAATTTTTTTTTTTTTTTAAGAGACAATGAACGGAGGAAGGAAAAACACAGATAAAACAAAAAGGTCCATGCGCCTAAAGGCATCCTCCATTCATAAAATGTTTGTAACAACTGGATTTAAACATTTGTAGATTGTAAGTTTGTGGAAAGCAATTCGAGGGAAGTTAATTCCAAAGAGTAGTAGCTCTGGGGATAAATGAATTCTGATAAGCAGAAGTTCTGCATTGTGGAGGAGAAAGTGTAAATTCATGGGCGCTCTCAGCCGCCCTAGTTCTACGGGGACAGATGTGGAGAGGCGGCACAATTGAAGCAAGTTCCTCGGAACAATTGCTGTGAAAATATCTGTAGAATAATGCAAGGGATGCAACGTTTCTTCGTATGGATAATGTAGGAAGGTCCTGTGTGATTGCAGGGTTATTGATTAATCTAATAGCTTTATTTTGTATTTTGTCCAACTGCCTCAATGCAACCACTCCACTTCCACCCCACAGAGGTGAACAGTAATCCATCTGAGAACGCACATGACTTTTATATATCACGGCCAACTGCTCGTCAGTGAAGAATTCTCGAACTCTCTACAGGAGTCCCAGTTTTTTAGAGGCATTCTTAGCAATGCTTCTAACATAATGTGTCCAGCTCAAGTTAGTAGTTAATGTTACACCGAGAATGTCAATACTAGGGGAAGTGGGAATATTTACATCATTAAAAATATATGGGAGTCAGTGAGATTCTGTCGGTTAGAAAATTGAATGTACTTGGTTTTCTGTGTATTAAAGGAAACTAGATTATTTTGTCCCCATCCATTAATTCTAGAAAGGTCCTGGTTCAGAGAAATTGCAGTGTTTATTTTTGAATTTATAAGATCGGGTTGGGTGAAAGAATTGGTAAATGTGAAGGAACTGTGGAGTGTTGAGTCATCTGCGTAGGAATGTATTGGATTATGAGTGGTAGATATGAGATCATTGATATGAATGAGGAACAGAATTGGGGCCAAAACTGATCCCTGGGGAACACCAGCATTTATTGAGTGAAATTGAGAATAAAGGCCATCTACCATTACACATATTTTTCTGTTATGAAGATAAGAAGAAATTAGTGGAACTAATGATGCAAGGCCGTAGTGTGACATCTTCGACAATAAGGATTGATGCCAGACTCTATCAAATGCCTTTGATATATCCATATATACTTGTATGCTAACTCCACAAAGAATCATATTTTATTGCTTTTTAGTTGTTTGAAATATATTTTAATGATAATGCCCTTATGCCCTTCCGCACCGCGCGGCCATCCCGCTCAGTAGGCCTACATACCGCTCCCTCCCACCCCGCCTCCATCCCTCCCACGCGCATTATCCACCCACTAAACCTTGCCAAATACCCATTAATTTGTATAGTAGAGTAGTTAGGTACAACAGGATAGCAGTATTAGAAGTATTAGAAGTAGTAGTAGTATCAGTAGTCGAAGTTATAAAATGTTCCGTACTAAATACACGTAAATAATAATAATGATGATAATAATAATAAATGGCATAATAATGCGTATGAAGACCAAGATGGCGAATGCACGGAGACACAAAAGCACTATAATCCTGCGTGGGTGGGGCCTAGGGGAAGACTGGGCCCTGGGGGAAAAATCTGCCTCTCATTAGTCGAGAGATACCGTGACGTCACGGTCCTCGGTGACGTCACAGGGCTCTGGTTGGCTGCTGGGGAAAGGGGCGGAGCTAACTGTATCCCCAGTGTGACATACAGTACCGTAGATAGAGCCCCAGGTAGCAAAACCGACTGGCAGCATTTCTTTTAATTTATCACGTACGTGTGTACGGGACGGTATATTTTACTGAAGCTCTTATCACGTACTTGTGTACGTGACGGTGCCGAGGAGGTTAATTAAAGAAAGTTTTATAGTTTTACAGGAATAAATCAATTTCAGCAACGGATATTTTGATTTTCCATGGCGGTTGGTAGGCTTACTGTTTTAATTTAATTATATTTGAATAGAATATATCATTGTACATTTTTAGACACAAAAATTAAGTTCCTAGGTGTCCTATAAGCTGAGATATAGGTCAAAACGTATATCACATTGTTAGCCTTCGCTGGGCCTGATTTTAGCGGGGTGCCCATGTTCAAGTGGAGATTTGAGAAGTTTTGCAAGAGAAACGACCGAGCAGGCCTCTTGATTATTGAACTAGAGGCATCAAAGAAATAAAAAAATTAGGTCTGCCGAGTGTATTAAGTGGTGTCAGGTTCATCAAAAATGTCTGGTGCTGGATCCCCGACTATACCCCGCTATCGCAGATATTATTCTGGAGGGTATATGTGTTCTTTGTTCGACGGGATTATATATCAGGGGTTGGATCTAGCGTTTCCGTTGTTGCATTTATGCCAGTCTAGTCCAATGTATAAGAGCCACTGGTTTATACGAGACCCGATCGTAACAAATGGCGACCTTGCCAGGATTTGGTGAACTGACATATAATTGCAGGTTATTGTGCAGATTTTTCTCACAGTTTAGGTAGTGAACATTTGTTGATTTTGTGGAATATTTTTTGAGGACATGCAAAATTTTTTTTTTTTAGCAAAGTAATATAGCACTTAAGCTGTCTCCGAGAATTTGTTATTGTGAATATTGTGGTATAAGAGTTTGGGGTACTTCTTTTTTGTGTATCAAAGTGAAAAATCTTCAGTGAGCATCATGTCTTATAGCAGATCAGTGCAGGATGAAAACACAGTACGTGATGTAGAAGCTGAGGAGCAGCAGCATGGGCAGGTTGTTAACTTGGTGAACAGTGAGGAGGATGCAAGGAATTTTTTACAATGGCCTGTTACTTCCGACCGGTTGGTGGGTATGAATCGGTACGGTCTCCAGTGCTTAGCCACAGCTATCGGTCATGTATGTACTAGTGGCATGACCAAGGATGACCTGATGACGTGTGTTCTGGGTTGGGTGACTGGCGTACGAGGTAGGGTGAGTGCTCAGAGCCCTTTGGCCGAGCTTCCCCTTCACTCGACTCCCAATCTTCCTATTGGAGTACCGACCCTGAGCACGCTTCCGCAGGTGGGTAGTGACTGGCAGGGTGGTTTGCCCCTGGGGGGGATCACCGGGTATTTCTAACATCATTGCATCTCCTCCTCCTCCTCAAGGTTTGACTCCGGAGATGCTCTTTCAGCTCGAGATGGCAAAGATGCAACATCAGAGTCAACAGCAGATAGAGCTAGCTAAGATAGAAGAGAGAAAAGAGCTGGCTAGGATGCAGCAACAGACGAGGGAAGCTGAGCTTAGGATTGAACTAGAATATACAAGATACTGTGCCGACATGGATTTAGAGAAGTCTCGTGTTGAGACGATGGTACAGCGACTCGGTACTGGAAACCGTGCGCATGATCAGTCTCTGTCGCACCTTCTCAAACTGGTCCCTGTATTTGACGAGTCTGGTGTCACAGAGTTTTTCAATAGATTTGAGAAGAAGTGCCGGGAGCATTGGCCTGAAGTTAAGTGGGCGGCCCTTGTGTCCTCTAGACTCGTAGGTAAGGGGCTCAAGGCTTACGATGCACTGCCTTTGGAGTCCTGCGTTGTTTATGAGGAGCTCAAGGAGGTTGTCCTGCGGGCATACGAGCTACAGCCCGAGACATATAGGTTAAAGTTCCGGGGTGTGACTAAGGGGCGAGACAGTACCTTCTTGGAGCACGCCCGGGACCTGTCCGACGCTATGGGAAAATGGCTCAGATCAGAGAAAACAACTACGTTTGATCAGATGAAACAGTTGATGCTTCTAGAGAAGTTTTATAAGTGTACGGGCGGCGACTTGACTTTAAACCTTAAAGAGAAGAACCCAAGAACTCTCGTAGAAGCAGCAGAGATGGCTGATCTTCGGTTGTCACTAATTCAGGGGTGCGGCTCTGCAGAGAAACGATGTAGGCGTTAAGGAGCGTTACCCTCCCCCTCCCCGGAATATGGACACACATAAATTCAAAAGCAATGACACCAAGACTGATCACAAACCTAGCACCGCCCCGTTTAAGAAGGGTCAGGGGACTTTTACACCTCAGTATAAGTCCAAGGGGAAATTTGAGTGTTATCACTGTCACAAAGAGGGGCACATGGCAAAAGCTTGTCCGAGCAGACCTCCCACGGCGGCTGTGTCATTGGCTCGCAGCATTGGGGTGTTCCAGAAGTCTTCTGTGTTTGCTGGAGGCATAAGATCAGAGGATGGAGCACCGCCAGTGAAGAAGGATCCGGAAGGCTCGAACCCTGTCCGCGATGCCTTTTGCGACCATAGAGGGCATGGCTGCGTGAAGTGGGGGGGCAAGAAGCACGGGGTACAGCTTTTGCATGACACCGGTGCATCTCAGACACTCTTGAAGAATTTCACTGGTAGACCCATAAACGTGGCACGGGTAGTTGTGGTGCAGGAAGTTAATTCAACTAGGTCATAACTGCTTGTTAGAATGGAGATTGAAGTTGACGGTGTGACTCGCGAACTGGATGTGGGAATCGTGGAGAAATTGCCTGTTGGGGGCGTCGACCTCCTTCTCGGCAATGACTTTGCGGTGCCTGCTTCTAAGGTTTCACCCTTAGTCGTTGCCGAGGAGCCGGCCGACGTGAGTAGGGAGGAACAGGAGGGGGTTGAGAAGTGTCAGGTGCAACCAATGGCGTGTGTTGTAACCAGATCTCTCGCATCCAGGGAGTCACAGCCTAACCAACAGTCTTCAAATAAGCGGAGGAACGGTCACGAGAAGGTGCTGAAAGCTGATACGGTGGAGAGTCTAGTACCAGCAGCGCTTCTCGGGGATTCAGTATTAGCACCGTTATTAGAGTCTGGAGAAGCACCACCACCTGTCACTGAGAGTGTAGAGGCAGGGCTTAAAGAGACTCAGAGGCAGCAACGGTATACACGGAGAGAGCAACGGGATGCAAAGTTCGATGTTGGGGGAGGGCATGAGTTGTTTCGCAAACACTTAGACAGGCTAGCTCCCTCAGATATTCGCAAATTGCAGCTAGAAGACCCGGAGGTTCTAAAGTGTAGTAACGGTGCTGTCGAACTCGAACAGGACAGGGATGCAATGTCTGGAGATTTTTTTTTCATTGATGGCATCTTGTATCGGCGATTCCAAGACCCGCAGAGAAGTTGGGAGGGTGGATCAGGAGTGGTAGACCAGCTGGTCGTACCGAGGGTATGCAGGGATAGCCTACTAAGGTTAGCTCATGATGTACCGCTGGCGGGATACTTGGGTGTCCGTAAGACGGTGGTGGCTTTGGGGAAACTGTTTTGGTGGCCTGGTTTGAGAGCACAAGTGGTGTCATGGGTGGCAATGTGCAGTGTGTGCCAAAAGGTCGGGAAACCTAACCAGTGCATCCCAAAGGCTCCGTTACACCCAATTCCCGTCAGCGGGCCTCCCTTTAGTAAAGTAGTAGTCGACATGGTTGGCCCCCTCCCCCCCACAAGTGCCGGAAATAAATATCTCTTGACAGTCATGGACGTAGCAACTCGGTACCCAGACGCATACCCGATGAGAAATGGTTTGGGGAAGACGGTGGTCCGTAAGTTGCTATTATACTTCTCCCGGTACGGATACCCGCAGGAGTTATAGTCAGACCAAGGATCGAATTTCACCTCCAACTTGTTCGTTCAGACAATGAAGCAGCACGGGATAGTCACTGTAGTGTCATCTGCTTATCACCCAGAGATTCAGGGGGTGTTAGAGAGGTGGCATTCCACTCTAAAAAGCATGCTTCGCTGCTATTGTCTTGAGAACGGCAAGGACTGGGATCTTGGCCTGCCGTATGTGTTATTCGCTGAACGAGAGGTACCTGGGGAGAGTTTGGGTTTTAGCCCTAATGAGCTTGTGTTTGGACACCGCGTCAGAGGGCCTCTCAACATGGTAAAGGAGATATGGGAAGGCACCGCTAAACCATGTTCTATGCTTAAGTATGTCCTTGAGAGTAGAGAACGAATGTTGCATAGTCTGAAGTTGGCTGGCCACAATCTGGTAGGCTCTCAGGCCCTCATGAAGGACAGGTACGACCACAAGGTGAAACTCAGGGAGTTTCACATGGGTCAGGAGGAGTTGATACTACTCCCTCTTGTAGGTCACCCCTTATCCGCAAAGTACGCTGGTCCTTATAGGGTAGCAGAGAAGCTCTCGGACTTAGATTACCTGGTGGCCACTCTAGACAGGCGTAAGAGGAATCAGTTATGTCATGTAAACCTGATGAAGGAGTATGTGAGGCGCCCACCTGAGCCTCTCACTGTCCCCGTGATGACTTTCAGCAGTCAAGGTGGAGAATGAGAACGGGACAGTCATGCGCAGGTGGATGACAACTGGGATTATCATGTTTCTGCAGATCAGTGGGCGGGAAACACGAGACAGGCGGCTCATGAGGCTTTGCAACACCTACCTGAGCAACAGCGTGTGGCTGTCAAGCGCCTATTCGGTTTATACCCTACTGTATTTGCGGAACACCCAGGCCTCACTACTCATGAGGTGCACGACGTTGACGTCGGAGACCACCCACCCTTCAAATCAGTGCCCTATAGGGTGCCCCCTATTAAACTTCCGGTCCTCCGGGCGGAGTTGGATATTATGTTGCAACAGGGACTGATCGAGAAGGGGGCGGTAAAGTGGACATCTCCCGTAACGCTGCAACCTAAGCCGGATGGCAAGGTGCACTTCTGTGTTAATTACCGCAGGCTAAATGGCTTGAATCCCACCAACCCATGTCCTCTTCCCCGGGTCGATGACTGTGTAGACAAGATTGGCAGGGCCAAGTTCTTGGCCAAGGTGGATCTGGTAAAAGGTTACTGGCAGGTGCCTTTGTCTGAACGGGTGAAAGAGGTGTGTGGTTTTGTGGTGGATGGTGCTACATATCGTTGTAATGTCATGCCGTACGGTCTACAGAACACACCAGCGACCTTCCAAAGCTTGATGAACGAGTTGGTGGCTGACATTCAGAACTGTACCGTGTACCTGGACGACGTCATTATCTACGATGACGATTTCAAGAGCCACTGTGAACATGTAGAATCCCTATTTAAGAAATTAAGCAAGGCAAACTTGGTGGTCAACCTGGGAAAGTGTGATTTTGTGCGGGCTACCGTGCAGTATCTGGGGTTCATTGTGGGTTTGGGCCAGGTGTGCTCCCCCACAGAACAAGATATTGGCTATTAACCACTTCCCCAGGCTGTCCACCAAGAAGTAGATCATGAGTTTTTGGGCATGATTGGTTACTACTGCCGCTTTATAAAGGGCTATTCTACTGTGCTGGCTCCTCTCACGGACCTATTGGCCAAAGATAGATGGTTTAAGTGGGCGCCTGAGTGTGAGAGGGCTTTTTGCTAGTAAAACACCTGTTGTGTACTCACCCAATCCTCAGGGCCTCAGACTTTAGCCGACCATTCCAGCTGGCAACTGATGCCAGTGGTGTGGGGTCTGGTGCCGTTCTGATGCAATCAGATGAAGATGGGCTGGAGCACCCAGTCAGTTTCTTCTCAAAAAAAAAGTTCAACTCGGCGCAGAAGAACTATTCAGTAGTCGAGAAGGAACTGCTGGCGATTGTGCTAGCGCTCAGGCACTTTGAGGTGTATGTTCCAGCCTATGGACCAGTTGTGGTGATCTACACCGACCATCACCCCCTCAAGTTCCTGAATCAATTCCATAACTGGAATATGAGGCTGACCAGGTGGTCTTTAATGTTGCAAGAATACAACCTAGACATACGCCATATTGCCGGTTCTGAGAATGTGATTGCAGATTGCTTATCGAGGGTGGAAGACCCGGGGTAGATCATCACAAGAGTAGCCTCCTACTTTGGTTTGATTAGTATGTTTACGTCTGGTGCTTGTTAGCTCGCGTGTGTAGCCCAGCGTATTGGGTCGTAAAGTAGGAGTTGCTGTGTTGGTATAGAAGAAAAACTAGGCTTGCCCCTGTAGTGCAGCCGCCATAAACATATTAAAAATATAAAAATCCTATAAAAACTCTTTCTTTGATAGTTCAATTTGTTTTAAGTATGTTATAGCAGAAATTCTGAGTTGTACTCCTCTCAGAAGGCTGTGCTAGTGAAGCTCGCTCTTATGAGCATAACTATGTAATTTAATCTATTGTGTTGGGAAGGGTTGTTAATTTTTATAATGTGTTATTTTGATGAGAACTGTGCTTTACATTTCATTGTCGCTGGGTGGCTAGGAGTGGCGAATTTTGTATGGGTTCTGCGTGTCAGATTTAGAGCTCTTAGTTGGAGCCTCTTAAAAATCTTGGGTGGGGTGTGACGCTCACCGCTTCCCCCAGAACCGCATGGCTTACTCGCTAGGACTCGCCAGGGCAGAGAATATAGCTACAGTCTACCTATCATTGTGTACTTTCCTTCTCGAGAAAGCTTGTGTTGCAGACAGTTCAGAACTGTTCTTTATTTTCGTCTGTCACAATCCTTTCTATTTTATTTAGTCAATTGAAAGTATTGTGTTAAGTAGTTGAATGATGGGAAGGCGAGCGGGAGAGGGAGAGAGAGAGAGACAAGGAGGTGTGACTTGGTAGTGAGTGCGGCGCGTGGCTGGCCCCCTTACATAGGCCTGGCGTGATTCGTTGCCTCCTGCCTAACACTGCCTTCTACGCGGCTGCTTACTGGGCAACTGTCGCGCGCCCTCGTACCATTCTTGCGAACTGGGACTCCAACCAGGAGGTCCATGGGAATATCCTTGTCAGATCATTCCCAGACAGCATACTCTAAGCATCTCCCTTGAACTGTCCCACACTCTTGTCTTAGAATCTTTCTCTCCTACTGCCTCTATCATTTCCACTACTTCCTCACCTTTTATTAATATCAATTCCCCTCTGGTTCTCTGCATCCACACCTTGAATTGGTGGCCAGACTGTATTATATGCTGGATCTCACATTTCTTATGTACTAAATTAAGGTTGCAGATAGTCATTGTCTTTTTGGGAGATTGTATTGCTCAGACTGTCTCCATCAATCACTAATGTTTCTACAGGGTTAAATAATGCTAGACTAGGGATCAGGTACCTTGCTGTTGGTGTTTTCAATGTGTGTAGGCTACTTTTGAGCTACACGACACTACCCACGTCTGTGGGTTACCTGGATGGATCTTTTGTCTGTGTACCTTGGAGTTTAGACTGTGTAGTGTGTGAGGTCTGCTTGCCTAATCTACCCAACACTGTTCTAACTCTATTTGCTTTTACTTTTGAGGGTCGCCAGGATACTCGATACTTGTGATCGAGAATCCTCAAGAGAGCACCCCTTCATATTAACGTAATCAGGCCGCACAGACCCAAGGTCCACACTAGGCTAGGAGCTGCCTTGCTCCACCAGAATTCTGTACCTTTGCGCATCCCAGCTAGACTTTATTAACCCGGGTAGACATTAGCTGGATTAGATCATATACTCTTTTTATGCATACCCATTATTTTTACACAAGCATTTTGAGGTCTAGGTTGCTGTAGAGAGACACAACCAGCATAGACCGGTTTTGTTAATAGGAGTACTACTTTTTCGTGGCGAGCATTATTACAGTTGCACCGCTTATAATATTCTTGTGTCCAATAACATTATATGTCCAGCCTTTTTGTGTATTTAGCCTACACATGCATTGTCCTGCCTCCTGCTATTTTGTGGTTCCATTTCCGATACGTTCTTCTTAGTAGCATCCGACATTATTCAGAAGATTCCTTGTTCGGTGCTTGAGGACTTTACAACACTTTCTTTCATAAAGGAGTGACAGATATTATTGATTAAAGTAACGTTAAGTAAACCTTCTTCTTGTTTGCATTAGATCACTCTTGTGATTTAATTAAGTTAACTATCTTTTCCTTGTGTACCATAACTAAGCAACCATATGCATTGTTATAAATAATGGGCTGTTTCAGAGAACATCAGCCTATAGTAGAAGCACATAGATACTGAGAGTTAAGATACCCCGCTATCGCAGATATAACTCTGGAGGGTATATGTGTTCTTTGTTCGACGGGATTATATATCAGGGGTTGGATCTAGCGTTTCCGTTGTTGCATTTATGCCAGTCTAGTCCAATGTATAAGAGCCACTGATTTATACGAGACCCGATCGTAACAATAAGTAATTTGGTTTCCTCACGATTCTGCAAAAGCTCTCTCTCTCTCTCTCTCTTTCTTTCAATTATACCTCTACTACCAACCTGCCTAACACCCTTCTGCCCACTGTTATTCACCTTCACATGTGTTCTCGGGACTCGGGCACCATCGCTTCAGCTGAGCGTACCAGGTTTGGGGCGGCCAGAGGGGAGCAATTAACCAAACCTTGCCACGGGACTCTCTCAGCCTGTGTAGGACTTTGCACATAAGCAGTGCGTCGGGTGACGGAAAAGCGTAAATCGACTGCCACCTGCTCCAGTCCTCGCTGAAGGCATCCCCCTCCTCCCCCCCCCCCGCCTGAGTACAAGTCCAGCGGATGAGGTAGTCCGGCAGATTGTTCGTCTTGGAGGAGGAGAACAAGTCCACCTGCGGATGACCCCAGGAGGCTGCGAGTTCGTCGAAAACTCTTTGTCTTAATGACCTCTCTACCTTGGTAATCTGTCCCCTTGACAGAGCATCCGCCCAAAGTTTGGCTGTCCCGGGCAGGTAAGTCGTATGCAGGATTATGCTATAATGATCGGCCAGGTAAAACAATTTCTCCGCCAGATCTTGGAGAACAACAGACCTGGAGGAGCCCTGCTTTTGGATACAATGAACCGCGGACATGTTGTCCACCGACTTGCTTGTTAGGGCTAGTCTGTGAACCCGCAGGAAGAATAATAGTACCAACAGTTCCAGGGTATTGATGTGGAAGTGTGAGAGCCCTGACCACCTGCCTTGGTTTTGATATCCCATGTCTGATTGATAGCCCCACCCCACCTCACTCGACGCATCTGTGTCTACCCAGATGGTCGGCGAGGAGCAGTCCAGGGCACAGCCGCAGAGAACGTGCACTGAGCGACCCAGTGTGTCAGTCACAGATGTATAAAGTGCGGTACCGTCTACAAACGGTAAGGGGGCGAGATAGGGAAGTGCCTGTTGCCCAGCTTAATGAGGTGTTTTAGTCTGAGCCGGCCCAAGGGCATGGTCAGAGACCCCCCAATTCAAAGATCCCAGTAGGGAGTCCCAGATTTTTTGTGTAATCGAGATCGAGTGCAACACGACAAAGAGCTTCCTTCGAAGTTTTGTCGCATTCACTCGACTCTGGGAAACAGTGGCGCTTAGGAGATCCCATTCTAAGCCCACCCATGTCACTTCTTGTGACGGCAAAAGGCACGACTTGGAAATGTTGAGTCTGAACCCCAGGTTTTTTATGTGTTTTACAACAGTTAGTGTGTTCTGTACACATTGTGTGAGAGAGTCTGCTGAGATGAGCCAATTGTCCAGGTAAAATAGGATCTGAATCCCTTGTAAGAGCAAGGGTTGCAGAGCCTGCTTTACAAGTTTTGTGAAGACCCGCGGTGCTATGTTGAGGCCGAATGGTAGTCTGTCGAATTGGAATATCCGTTGACCCGACTGCAGCGTGAGGTAGCCATGGAACCGAGGAGCCATTGGCACATGCCAATAAGCATCCTTCAGATCGAGGGTCACCACCCAAGACCAGGGCTTGAGTGCCAGGCGCACCTGGCTGACTTTTAACATTCGGAAATGGGTGTTCACAATGTGAGAGTTGAGGACCGACAGATCTACCACTGGCCTCATAGCAGCTGACTGCTCTTGGGAACCAGCAAAACATGAGAAAGAAATACCTTTTGTGTAGAAGATATTTCCTTGACGACTCCTCCCTCGTGCATGGATATGATCCCTTGGGCCACTTCCTGACACACTGGTCGATGTCAGGGAGGGCACCTGAGAGGAGGCCTGGACCTCCACCTCCAAGTCAGACCCTTCTTTACCACCCGATGCGCCAACGACCGGCGGGGCCATTGCCGGTAGTGCGGGCGGAAGAAGCTGGTGTGGGCGCCTTGTGTCAGGCCCATCACCGATTCGACGAGATGGTCGGGCGAAGGAAGAGGGGACTGGCCAGGAGAAACTAAGGGTTTTTTGACGCAGAGCCCCTCCTGGACTTATCGTAGTGGGAAGAACCACCACGTCCTCCCCCTGATTTCATCCCCGCCCCGTCAAAACGATGGACGGGCCTCGCTCTCTGGCCTATCCCCCTCCAGGCTGTGTCTGGCAGCGGAGGACGCGGGCCCCGGACCCTGCCAATGCCGCACCCCCTCTTGACGGGGAGGGTGATCCGGGGACCGACGGCCACGGAAGGCTGGTACACCACGCCCCCTATGAGCCTGTCCTCTGCCCAAACCTCTCGCCTGGCGCCCTTTACCGGCGACGTACCTGCCCCCACGTCCGCGGGTGAAGGAGGATGTAGTGGACTTCGCCACCACCTTCCATTGGGCAGAGTAAGCATCACTCTGCGCCAGCAGGAAAGCCCCCTGCCAAGCTTCCTCAGGGAACAGACCGGAGTCAGAAGGTCTGTCAGTAGGAGGCGGTTCTGGACGTCGGCAGGAGCCTTCCTGCAGAAAGCCACCCGAATTTGTTGAATGCAACAGGTGGCTTCATGGAGGGAGTGGTAAATGTCCTGAACAGGGTTGAGGGCGTGGTGCAGGTTGATCCGACGGACATGCTCAAACCCCTGGCGATGGTCTCCAGACCCCAGGGATTCAATGAGACGTAGGTGAACCCGCGCCAGTTCCAACTGGGTGAGAAGATTCGAAAGTTGGCTGGCCGTTCGCTGTCGGGACTTGAAGTCTCGTTCCACCTGTGACTTCTCTGGTACCGTGAAAAAGGTACACGGAAGGGGGCCACTGATATTTTGGGAGCATTGAGCCACTCCCACACTGGCATAGGGAAGCCCGAGAAGTGAAGGAGCATGCTTGACAGAAAAGATGAGACCGTGGACGGGATGGCTGGCAAGCCCTCAGTCATAGCCTGACCAAACTCCACCGCTTCACGGACCCACTCCCCCCAGGGACCCGTACAGAGGTGCGGTAGGTCCAACAACAGGACCTTGTCCCGATCACGCACATTCTGCAGGTACGGCATCCCGGATATGGCAGAGAGGGAGTGGACATCCGCTGATAGGTCATGGCGGGAGTAGTCATCCCAGGGCTTGGTGACCGTGGAAGGAAAGACCGAGGGACGGTAGGAGAAATATTGCATATCCTGCTGGCTCGGGTACACCCTCACATCCATCTCCGGGACCAGACCCTTGGTATTGATGGCCCGGAATACATTCTTGTCATTCACTTGGCTGGCCCAATCTCCCGGCACTGCCCGCTCTCTGTGTGGCAGTCTGATCGCTCTCTCAGGGTTGGAAGCGAGCACAGCTCTCCAAGCAACAGAATCCCCATAGAGGTAGGGCATCTTGACCTTGGGGATCTTAAACCTGGAGAGAGGTTGGGAGAACAACCCCAAACCCTGGCCCGGGATAACAACGGGCCAGAGAGGAGTTGTAGGCGGTGTCGGAGGAGCAGGCGATTAAGTCAACGACGGCAATGGTTCCATGACTGGGATAGCAGGCCTAGACACAGGTGGAAGAGGAGCCACAACAGGTGTCTGAGGAGGGATCGGGTTAGGTGTATTAAACCGCAAGACGACCGCCTCCATGGCCTCTGTAACAGACGAGAGGAGGTCCGTCTTAGCGGAAGACATCTCTAGACGTATGGCGGCCAACTCCGCCCTGATCTCCGTCTCCGCAGCAGTAGGGATGGAAGTAGGTGGAGGAGAGAGGGAACCAGCCTTACTGCTCCGCTGGTCACCATGGTCCGTAAGCGGGGAGAACGCAGGAGAAAGGGGGGAGTAGGGGACATCTATGGCACGACCATCTCCTCCCGACTCGGATGTTTCCTCTTCCGGCTCCTCCCCACTCGGATGTTTCCTCTTCCGGCTCCTCGACCTCCTCTTCATCGTTCTCCAGCCTGTCATTGTCTGCAACCTCCACCTCGAGAACATCCTCGGGATGACCCGGGGAATGGCGAGGAGATGGTTGGCCACAGGGATAGACGATGCGTCGGATGATCCAGTTGGAGGAGAAAGCTTGGAGGGCAGTGCTGCAGGGACCACTTGAGCAGGGACTGCCATAGGTTGGGAGGCAGGAAGAGGTGCGATCTCCACCCCACCAGTGGCAGAAGATGGGGTAGGAGCAAGAACGACCTCCACAATTGGAAGTATAGGACGTTGTTTCGCACTGAAGGTCGTGGTACACTGTGACCTCTTCGGGGGGCTCATCTGCCGGTGAGGCGAAGCAGTGCGGGGTCTACGAGCTGCAGGAGAGCCAGAGTGAGATCAGTGTCCATTCCTCCTGCCAGTCACCTCAGAAACCATCGACTGGAAGGACTCAGGCACCCGAGGGTCACGACGTCGGGGGGGTCCTCTCCCTGTGATGCGCCCGCTTGTCAGCCGGACTCGAACTCCTGGTAGGGGATCCACGAGCCGTAGTAGGGGAGTGGGAGTGACGTACAGCAGGGGAGCGGGAATGGCGTGCAGCAGCTGAGGTAGGCCATATCCCCAACAAAACCCGGACATCATCCTCACGGAAGGACGGAGACCTGTGCAGGACCACTTGCACGTAACGGGAGATGATGTCCCATGACTGACGGAGAGACATCTTGGCCCGTTGTCCTTCCACCGATGCAGGTTCTGATTCCAGGAGTCGAAGGGCGGAGAGACAAAACCCACATCGGCGGGGGCCGTAGACATCCATGCCGTAGCAGGCCAAGTGGAGACAGCATTTCGATAGCCCAGCATGGCCGACAGCTGGCATGTCGGGCGGAAGCAGGGAGGAGCCGGCATCACGGCTCTGAAAAATGGGGGGAGCGTTACACACCAGTGGAATTGAGACAGGGTAAAAGTATGAGGCAGTATAGCGAATATATCATGTGACACCCAAGTAAGACAATATCCATGAAGACGCTAAGTAGCAAATATAACAAGGAAAGTCAAGTAAAAACACCCACACAGTAGACCATAAACACCAGGACTGGGACAGGTTCGTTTGGCAAGACCCAACCCTGGTGAACAGGTCCAATTCCTTTGGGGAAAAGAGACCCCCCATCCAAAATACCTGAGAACCCTCTGTGAGAGCAGAGGTAGGAAAGGACGCAGTGGCGACGGGGTAGGTATGACCGGCAGTAGAGCGGGCACCAGCTGGAAGGAAAAAACTCAAGTGTGAGCAGCCCAACAGTACCCTATTAGTAGAAATAGGGGAGGGGAGGGAATCCAATACACACAGGAATATTTGCCACATTGGGCAGTGTCCTAGGACTTTTCAGGAGGTCCCTGGGTCCACCTAGTATACTAGGAGGCCGCCTGTAGGGCGGAAACTAGGCACAGAAGGAGGACACATGGGATAGGAAACAGCCAAGTAGCCATGTCCAAGTACCCATGTCCAGTTACATTTAGTCAAAGGACATACCATGTAGACAGGGCACCCACAATATAATAATCAAGGAAAAAAGGGCTATGTGGCCAATTCCCTGAGAAAGATACATGGCACAGGCTACATTAAGAGTAGAAAATCCGCTTGTAGAGTGGAATTCTAGCAAATATGAAGGAGCTGTGGACACCTGAAGACCCCCGCCTGTGTGGCGAAAAACGTGTGTAAACACGAATGTCGAGTCACTTGTCCTCCCTGTGAGCGGGGCTCTTACACAGTTTCCATACATCCCCCCTCCCCCCCTATGATCACGTAAACACAGGCAGGGGAAGAACAGAAACAGAGTGAATGTAAGAAAAGCGAGAATTTTAACAAGAGCGATAAGACCCAAACCACCAAGTCAGTTGAGACAAGAGGAAGATAGAAGGAAAGGACCTGTGTGGCACATTCCGACTGCGGTCAGCTCAAGGTAAAAAACAGGCCTAGCTTAGTTACACAATACACAAAAAAATATAAAACACTAGGGCAGCGTCAATCCCTGAGTGAAAGAACCTAGTAACAAAGCTAAACACTGCCCGAAAACCCCAAAAATCACGTTAAAGGAAAGTAAAATAAAAGTTAGGGTAAGCAAGCGACCGACACTGTTACCAGAACCACGTATCCGCGAGTCAAGTAGGCCCGGGGAAACGAAAAGGAACTGACAACAAGTGTGAACCAGGCGACGAATTACAAGACCACCAACTATGGACATGTTGAAATACAAGACAGAAGGGCTTATAGGTCAAGTGGAGACCAAAGCAGCATGATTGAAAGAGAATAAAGGCTGCATGCCCTATGCTCTTACAAAAGCAGAATCCGGAGAAACTTCATGCTTGGAAAACTTGTAAAACTTCGACATGCAGTCATACTAAAAACAAAATAAAAAAAAAAACAAAAAAAAAGGGAAAATAAACACAATGCATCACGCAGGAAGTATACATCCCCCCAAGAAGTGAACATGAACCCGAAAAGCGAGGGTAGAATAGTGCACTCAACGACCGCTACGCGGCGCTGACGACCAACCACCCTCGAAGTAAACAATGTAATTCAACACGTCTCCAGCACAAATGCGCACACCGAAAAACACGCCATAAATCCAAAAAAGTGCTGCCTAGATCAATGAAACATCCTTCTAAAACCTCAACAGCCTGAAAAGGCTCACACTCACTTAGTTGAAGCGAAGGGGCAGGCAAAACAGGCACTCGCGGAACACAGACAAAAAAGGCGTGTGTCATGGACAGCGTGCGCAAAGTGACTGATACTGTTATATGTACTGGCGCAGGCTCATAGAACATGCAGCATGGCTAAGAGGAGAGCAGCTAGATTAAATGGTTAATTATAACTTTTTTCTCTCCATCGCTATCCTAAAATTTCTTTTCCTTCTGTAGTCGTCTCGGAGTCTGTACAACGTGCCTAGTAGTGAATTGAGGGGCAACTCTAGAGATTATTGGAACTTTGCAGAGTACCGATAAATCGGCCAGCTGTGGTAGCGGCTGAGATCTTAAGCCCTACGTTGGAAATGTAGAGACTGCTACTAAATAATAAGCATGGCTCATATAGGTCATATTTGCTTTTCATGTTACAATTCTCGTCATTAATACAATCAATGTGCATTATTTATAGAATTAATATACACCAATGACTTAAATTGTCTGTATAAACATTTATTTATCTTTATTTTTTTGAGAAACTAATGTGTCTTACAAACATCGCAACAAATAATTGTCACAACAATTTACTTCGCATTCTTTGTATTCTAATATAATAATATCCACTGCTAACATGTGTTACAGTTAATGGTAATTTATATGGATGTTTATATATAATTAGTTGCACGTTGCATTACTATATTATATAAATAATGTATGTAAAATAAATATCTTACATTTCCGTCGCTTCAATGCCATTTTAACTACATATGCCATAATATATATATATATAGTGGCCAAGTTATAAATTCGTTATATAACACAGAAATAATCTGGTAAAACCTCCATGCGAATATTAATTAAGGGGGTAGTGCTCTTTTTTTGGTCTATGTATGTAGTTATTAATATATTTTTAAGTTTCCTCGCTAGATCTCCATCAAGCTTAAAATAACAACCCCTTTCAAGATAAATTTGTACATTCTTCGGTAGAAAAATGTCCCGGCCGAGGGCCGATTCCTTCTAAAATTACAGGATCGCTATTGCTCGCCAACGAAAAAACGACACCTAAAGGACACGAAAGATCCTAATAAGGCCCCATTAATTGCTCTTTCCATTCACATATGCATAGCCTACGTGAGTTGCAATTGGGATGTGTGTACATGCTTAGATTGATATGCAGGATTCGAAGCTGCATAATAAATCATAGGCAGTGTCCACCATCCTTTAACTGTCTTCGTGGTGCGATGCATAAGGTGTTCATTTTTCGGTGTGAGCGTCCTGGGTTCGAATCCACGGACTGCCACATGTATTTGTAAATTTCATTAATCGATTTTAGGAGTATAGTTGGTTGTTGGAAGGTACATAATAATTGATATTGGTTCAGGAGAAATTTATCGAGAGGACTTCCCTATTGGTTAAGGCCCCATTAATTGCTCTTTCCATTCACATATGCATAGCCTACGTGTGTTGCAGTTGGGATGTGTGTACATGCTTAGATTGATATGCAGGATTCGAAGTTGCAAAATAAATCGTATGCAGTGTTCACCATCCTTTAACTGTCTTCGTGGTGCGATGCATAAGGTGTTCATTTTTCGGTGTGAGCGTCCTGGGTTCGAATCCACGGACTGCCACATGTGTTTGTAAATTTCATTAATCAATTTTAGGAGTATAGTTGGTTGTTGGAAGGAACATAATAATTGATATTGGTTCAGGAGAAATTTATCGAGAGGACTTCCCTAGTGGTTAAGGCCCCATTAATTGCTCTTTCCATTCACATATGCATAGCCTACGTGAATTGCAGTTGGGATGTGTGTACATGCTTAGATTGATATGCAGGATTCGAAGTTGCATAATAAATCGTAGGCAGTGTCCACCATCGTTTAACTGTCTTTGTGGTGCGATGCATAAGGTGTTGATTTTCGGTGTGAGCGTCCTGGGTTCGAATCCACGGACTGCCACATGTGTTTGTAAATTTCAATAATCGATTTTAGGAGTATAGTTCGTTGTTGGAAGGAACATAATAATTGATACTGGTTCAGGAGAAATTTATCGAGAGGACTTCCCTAGTGGTTAAGGCCCCATTAATTGTTCTTTCCATTCACATATGCATAGCCTACGTGAGTTGCAGTTGGGATGTGAGTATATGCTTAGATTGATATGCAGGATTCGAAATTGCATAATAAATCGCAGGCAGTGTCCACCATCCTTTAACTGTCTTCGTGGTGCGATGCATAAGGTGTTGATTTTCGGTGTGAGCGTCCTGGGTTCGAATCCACGGACTGCCACATGTGTTTGTTAATTTCATTAATCGATTTTAGGAGTATAGTTGCCCAGCAAACATTTTAAGTACGGGTCAATTCCGGCAATTAGCGGCAAGTCCGGAATGTTGGTGTTTTTGTTTCGGGCCAAAGTATGTTGGTCATAATATTCTAAAACGGTATTGCTTCAATATATTATTCATAAATATTTTCCTTTGTCCGTTTTGGGGCGGGATACATGATGCTGGTCCAGCATTAGCAAAATGATGTTATTAAGTATAATTTATTTTGCATATTGGGCAAATATTTATCGGCCTGATTAAGGCATAATGATATCGGTCCATTGTAGAAATAATAATGGGTTTCCATAGTTGATTCAGAAGAGGATATACAATATTGAGCCGATACTGTATATACATTCAAGAAATGGATAACTATTTTTAATAAAAGGGCCAATATACTGTATTGTGGCCGTAAATTGGTAGAACACTGTTGGTCCTACATTATATTTGAAATGGCTTGCCAATCACCGCCATTATTACGGAAAATTTATTTTGGGCCAGTACTGGCATATCGCCTTTACCAACTAATGTCATCTACCTGCATTGGGCCTATATGTATCGGCCATAATGTGGCCAAAATATATTGGCCCCCTGTTGTTGTTGTTGTTGTTGTTGTCGTTCCCCAAGCTGCCTGGCCGAACAGCCCCAAGGCCCTGAGCAATTCCAAGGCCACAACCGAGCGCCCCCACAGATCCTGGCCCCCTGTTGATCTTATTAATGATTTCCATAATAGATAGGTTGTTGGATGTTATCTTAAAACTTTAATTATCATTAGTGAGACCTCATATGGATTATGTTGTCCAATTTTGGTGTCCTTCTTACAGAATGGACATAGATTCGTTGGAGAGAGCACAGCGAAGAATGACATAAATTATTAATATTAGAAATCTACCATAATTATGAAGAAAAGTTGAAAAACATTAGGCTTACATTCGTTAGAAAGACTCAGAGTTAGAGGGGATATGATAGAAGTGTTCAAATGGGTTAGTGGGATTAATAAAGGGGACATGACAAATGTACTGAAGCCCAGTGATAGCGAAAGAACTCGAACAAATGGTTTCAAATTAGACAAATTTCGTTTCAGAAAAGATATAAGCAAATATTGGTTTGGTAACAGATTTGTAGACATGTGGAATAGGCTACCGAGTGATATGGTATGATCAAGAACGATAGGGAGCTTTAAGATATGTGACGGCAGTCAGCCTAGCAGAATGAAGCATGACACCCTTGTGGGGGCCCCTCGCCGCTCGCCACACTCGCCAAAGCAAGGAAATCGCTTACAGTCAGCGTAGGAGGATGTGCTTTCTTTCCTAAGTAATCGTCTGATCACAGACAGTCTAGTGGTGGACTTTATTTTCGTCTGTGACAACGCATTCTATTTTATATGAGCAATAATATAAAACGTGTTTGCATGTGAATGATGGAGGGGAGAGAGAGCGAGTGAGTAAAACAGAGCGAGAGGGTACTGTGACGTAACCAGTCGCGCGGGTGGGCTCTCATTGGCCGTGACGTCACTGGGCCTCGTGACGCCTCGGCTCCCCATTGGCCGAGGCCCGCGCCCCTCCTCCCTTCTCCTCCCTGCTGCTACCCTGGCAGGAGATACAGCTTCAGAGCTGGTCCTACACGCACATGATCTACACCCCCCTTGCAAATCTGTCTCCATTCTCACCACCATTTTGGAACTTTCTCTCTCACTAGACTTCTTTATTTCTGATCTCTTATCTGTTTAAACTCACACCACCTCCCTTTGGGTATCTAGCAAATCGATTTCATATCGGCCCATCGTATTCATTGCGTAAGCTCTCTGAGATATATATGAATTAGATTAGGATTTTGGAAGGGTTCTTAGTTTTAAGCAGAGGTTGCAGGACTGTCTTTTGAGTGCCTCCCTCAGGATTATTAGTGGTCTGCTTCATTATTTAATGCTAGACTGGGATAAGGTTATTTTGACGTTGTCACCGATGTGTGTATGGTTCTGCTTAAACCTACACGACTTCGCCTGAACCTGTAGGAGCCTAGTTTGTCATTTCGGTTGGTTCGTTTACGAGTGCAGCATTGTGGTGTAAGAGGGCATTAGCCTACTACCTTACAGCATCGTGCTGCCTCTTTGCTTGACTTTGGAGGGGTCACCAGGGTAGAACCAGATACTTGAGATCTGGATCTACCAAGAGAGCATCCCAGTCACTTAACGTAATTGCTTGAGCCACCTAGAGGACAACATTGGGCTATGAGTCGCATTGCTCAGCCACAGTTTCCTAAGCCTTGATATCCCAGCTAGACTTTATTAATTGAGGAGACACTAATTAGATTATAAGCTCTAGTTATAAGTATGCATTATAGATTCACTGTGTTTTACAAGCCTAGGTTGGTGTCGAGCTGCACAACCATAGTAGGCTGTTGAGTTGCATGAGAAGTGCTTCTTCTTTTGAGTGTTCAGCATTACTACTGTTTCGCATTGTTATTATTCTCTTGTCAGTTAACATTATAGTTCCTATTGTTTGTTGTGTCTTACTTACTGCTTTATTATCGTTCTAAATCCGATTCGAATATCTTATCCGCATCCGACATACTTCAGAAGTTTCCAGGTCGATGCTGCAGGACTAGCATTCACTTTCTTTCATACAGGAGCGAAGAGTTAACATTGTTTAGAGTACTTTTAATCATTCTTCTTCTTGAGCATTAAATCATTGGTGTGATTTAATTAAGCTTTCTATTGATCATTGTTATTAAGTATTAACGTAATTTGCATATTGTTTGTGATCAGGCTATACCATAGTAGGTTAGCCTGAAGTATAGTACCTTTATACCCTGTTAAGGATACCTCGTTATCGCAGATCAAAACTAGAGGGTATAGGTGTTTTGTTGGCCGGCTTTATAAGTACAGGGGTTTGGATCTAGCATTGAGTCGTTGCATATAAGCCATTTCTAGTCCAATGATTAAGTGCCCTTGTTTTATTAGTAGCACCCGGTCGTAACAGATAAAATTAGATAGGCATATGGACGAGAAGGGTTGGGTATGAGGGGGGATCTTCCGTGTGTGGGCCAATCGGCGCTCTTCAGACTCCTGTAATCCTATGTTGATCTCTGACCGTTTTGGTGAGGTCAGTCCTCAAGGTATTAATGAGTTGGGTCTGTAATTAGGCCTTGTAATTGGGGTTGGGTGTGACAGGGACCTGCCTTGTGTGAGCCGATCGGCTTCCTGCACACTCCCATTTTCTTATGTTCTTATATTGGGCCAATAATGGCAACTACATGAATGTAAAATATGTTAACTTTTTTGTATCGGGTCAAAATATGTTGGCCATAATATTCTAAAGCGGTATTGGTTCAATATATTATTTATAATTTTTTTCCTTTGTCCGTTTTGTGGCAGGCTAAATGATGTTATTAAATTAAGTATAACTTATTTTGTTTACTAGGCCAATATTTTTCAGTCTGATTAAGGCATAATGATATCGGTCCATTGTAAAAATAATAATGGGTTTCCATAGTTGATTCAGAAGAGGATGCACAATGTTGGGCCGATACAGTATATACATTCAAGAAATGGATAACTATCTTTAATTAAAAGGTCCAATATATTTTAGCCGTAAATTGGTAGAACATTGTTGGTCCTACATTATATTTGAAATGGCTTGCCAATCTCCGCCATCATAATGGAATATTTATGTTGGGCCAGTACTGGCATATCGCCTTTACCAAATAATGTCATCTACCTGCATTGGGCCTATATGTATCGGCCATAATGTGGCCAAAATATATTGGCCCTCTGTTGATCTTATTAATGATTTCCATAATAGATAGGTTGTTGGATGATAGATATTGGGTCAATAATAGCAACTACATGAAGGTAAAATATGTTGGCCATCATCTTCTAATGCGGTATTGGTTCAATATATTATTTATGAATGTTTTCCTATGTCCGTTTTGGGGCAGAATACATTATGCTGGTCCAGCATTAGCAAATGATGTTATTAAGTATAACATATTTTGCTTATTGGGCAAATATATATCGGCCTGATTAACCCTTAAAGAGCGGCGGCGGACTTAAGTCCGCCTCCAATTTGCAGCAAGTTAGGAGCATTATTAAGGCTTTTAAAGGGTTAAAATTGAGTGCAAATGGCCGGGAGCGCAGCGGGCCAGAGAGCCGACTCCCGGGGCTTACCGCCGCCCATTAACTCATGTTCCCTGTGTTCTCGAGAGCCCGGCAGTGTAGCCAGTAGTGAGCATAGCTGGGAAAAATATGCCGCTATATGCTAAACTCCCATGTTACTGGTATCACTGTATGAGAACCATGAGTGCTACGTAGCTCGTTCTGGTCTCATTTTGAAGCTTTTAGCGCCTAGTTTTTTGCTGAATACATTTTTTTTCATGCAGATACTTGATTTATCATTCAGGAGGGCCTGAATATGCCCAAATAAGCCCAAAATCCCCCGCTCGACAAGGGTTAAGGCATAATGAAATCGGTCCATTGTGGAAATAATAATGGGTTTCCATAGTTGATTCAGAAGAGGATGCACAATGTTAGGCCGATACAGTATATACATTCAAGAAATTGATAACTATTTTTAATAAAAGGGCCAATATATTGTGGCCGTAAATTGGTAGAACACTGTTGGTCCTACATTATATTTGAAATAGCTTGCCATCGCCACCATCATTATGGAATATTTATTTTGAGCCAGTACTGGCATATCGCCTTTACCAAATAATGTCATCTACCTGCATTGGGCCTATATGTATCGGCCATAATGTAGCCAAAATATATTGGCCCCCTGTTGATCTTATCTCCTTCAGTCATATTATGTTCCAGTAAGTCCACGGAGGCGGGCGCCCGGTATCATTGCCACTGCACCACACAACTGTCAAAAGCACATTGCTGGCCGTTAGAATTGTCGGAGGAACCTGGGGTTGCCACAAACCGACAGATCTTCATCTAACTTACCGGACTTACTGAGCTCCATATGACGCTAGTGCGTCATATGGACTTATTGGAGAGGCATGTAGATAAGTCCATATGACGCGTTCGCGTCATATGAGTTTTTGGTCATAAGTTCCATATGACGCGATCGTGTCATATATGTCGCAAGGAGTTATTAATGATTTCCATAATAGATAGGTTGTTGGATGTTATCTTAAAACTTTACTTATCATTAGTGAGACCTCATATGGATTATGTTGTCCAATTTTGGTGTCCTTATTACATAATGGACATAGATTCGTTGGAGAGAGCACAGCGAAGAATAACACAAATTATTAATATTAGAAATCTACCATATGAAGAAAAGTTGAAAAAAATTAGGCTTACATTTGTTAGAAAGACGCAGAGTTAGAATGGATATAATAGAATTGTTCAAGTGGGTTAGTGGGATTAATAAAGGGGACATGACAAATGTACTGAAGCTCAGTGATAGTGAAAGAACTCGAACAAATGGTTTCAAATTAGACAAATTTCGTTTCAGAAAAGACATAAGCAAATATTGGTTTGGTAACAGATTTGTAGACATGTGGAATAGTCTACCGAGTGATATGGCATGATCAAGAACGATAGGGAGCTTTAAGATAAAATTAGATAGGCATATGGACGAGAAGGGTTGGGTATGAGGGGGGATCTGCCGGGTGTGGGCCAATCGGCGCTCTGCAGACCCCTGTAATCCTGTGTTGATCTCTGACCGTTTTGGTGAGGTCAGTCCTCAACGTATTAATGAGTTAGGTCTGTAATTAGGCCTTGTAATTGGGGTTGGGTGTGACAGGGACCTGCCTTGTGTGAGCCGATCGGCTTCCTGCAGACTCCCATTTTCTTATGTTCTTATATTGGGCCAATAATGGCAACTACATGAATGTAAAATATGTTAACTTTTTTGTATCGGGTCAAACTATGTTGGCCATAATATTCTAAAGCGGTATAGGTTAAATATATTATATATAAATGTTTTCCTTTGTCCGTTTTGTGGCAGAATAAATGATGTTATTAAGTATAACTTATTTTGTTTACTGGGCCAATCTCTATCAGCCTGATTAAGGCATAATGATATCGGTCCATTGTAGAAATAATAATGGGTTTCCATGGTTGATTCAGAAGATGATGCACAATGTTCGGCCGATACAGTATATACATTCAAGAAACGGATAACTATCTTTAATTAAAACGGTCAATATATTTTAGCCGTAAATTGGTAGAACATTGTTGGTCCTACATTATATTTGAAATGGCTTTCCAATCTCCGCCATCATTATGGAATATTTATGTTGGGCCAGTACTGGCATATCGCCTTTACCAAATAATGTCATCTACCTGCATTGGGCCTATATGTATCGGCCATAATGTGGCCAAAATATATTGGCCCTCTGTTGATTTTATTAATTATTTCCATAATAAATAGGTTGTTGGATGATAGATAATGGGTCAATAATAGCAACTACATGAAGGTAAAATATGTTGGCTTTTTTGTATCTGGCCAAAATATGTTGGCCATAATCTTCTAAAGCGGTATTGGTTCAATATATTATTTATAAATGTTTTCCTTTGTCCGTTTTGGGGTAGAATACATTATGCTGGTCCAGCATTAGCAAATGATGTTATTAAGTGAAATACACCAGGAAGGAAAATTCCTGGGAGCGAAACTTCCACCCCCCAGCAAGATCCCTCCCTCTCTTCCACTTCCATCCACATATTACACGTCTCGTTAATCACAGTCTTCTAGATACAAACCACACTTCCTTACCCCCTGACGTTCTTGAAGTACCCACTAAAGTATGTATTCCATTAAATACTAACCCTGCAGACTATAATACTCTCATCGTGTACAGGAACGAGGCGATCTGAAGACACCTCGCTCTCTCTACATTACGAAGGCATAGGTACGTACCCCATACTAACTAATTGTATCGAAATACCTCTGCTGACTTATATATGTCTAATTCTGATCAACCTGCAGACGGCCATAACTGCAAACCATGTATTATTGTATTCATGATATATATACTGTATTAATTATGTTAACTATGACAGCCCTCTAAGAAGAAGACAAGGAGGGAAGACACCCCTTATCTCTACCTTACGACGGTATCAGTATATGCACCCATGCTAGTTATTATATGTTATTATATTGACTCCCCTCTGCCTTGTCAGTATGTGTAACCCCATGCCCGATTACCCCTTATTCTAAGTAACTAAAGTATATATCCTACCACAGCAACAGACAGACAGACAGACAGACATTCACCAACACGGTCGGAGGGAGAGAGAGGGCCTTTCCCATCTACTCCTCCCCCAGCCCAATTAGAAGCTTATCGCCTCAGCAGCCGCACTGGACAACCCACCCCCAAAATGGCCGACCCCAGACGACCACCTCCCACCTCTCCAGACTGGACCTCCACACCAATCCACATGCTCCACACTTTTCAACTCACATTCTTCTTAGTATACAAACCACATATCTTTCCTCCCCACCATTATTACGATACTAGATGATATACACCCCCTTGCTTTCTGATGATGTTAGCAGTAATGGTCGCGTCGTATGCATGTCCCTGTGACTCGTAATTACTGTTGTATTAATTTCATGCGCGTTTAGCTCCAACTGAACCCAACTACAACCGCCACAGGCAACATGACTGCAGGCTATGTATATGATTAATGAATATGTTTATCTTTAACTAGGACCCCCCTGCAGGAAAAGTAAGAGGAAAGACACCTCTTAAACTCTCAGTATTATGAGGGGTACAGATATATGACTATGCAAATTATTGTATTGGTTATGTCACTACCATTTTATTGTTATGCCATGAATATGATTAATGAATACGTGACAGCCCCTGTAGGAGAAGTAAGAGGGTAGACACCTCTTAGCTCTCTGTATTATATAACTGTGCCACTTAGATATTGATTGTATCATTTACCATTTTTTACTTGTTACTTATTAACATACTAACCCCGCATGATGACTGACCTACTAACCGTAGAATAATAAGGAAATCGCCACCTCGCACAATCTATTTTTCCCTAAAACCTTGCATTGCATAATCCAGCCTGTTTTTCTTTGCTAGCCTCCCTTCACACGCCTTCTACACGCCTCGTCAAGACACTTCCTTCTCGGAGTACAGTTCACATGATCCTATTTTTTGTTTCCGTTGCAACCAGTCAGGCGACAGCTATGCATGCATGGACGACGACCTGATCACCCCACGGAAGCGCCAATGCCTTGCGTCACGGGCTCGCCCCAGGTGTGTAGCCAACACAGTGTATCACCATGAAAATTATAATTGCACTGCCGCCTGATTATGCATGCCTACTTTATTGACCTCTATAAAGCTGTATTTTCTCTCTCTAGATATCTCTCCCTTGTCCACACATGGTCTAGGTCTACGTGGGTATTTCCACCCTAACCCAGATGGGCCGACAACAACAAATTTACTCGGCCATCGAGCCGTGCCCAGTCCGGAGGGACTCCTACCTGCACCGCCCTCCTCGACCCCGGTATACGGGACCACCAAGGCAACCGCGCCTAACCACCACCTGTATACACGTGCCAACACCTGTGAGGTATTACAAGACTTGTTATTCAATCTCACCAAGACCTACAGGTATGAGAGAACTGTTCACTTACCTTTCTTCCCCTTGTTCCCCTTCCTTTTAAAAGTAACCTACTTATCAAGTCAAACGATTAACCACTGACCCTTCTGGCCGAGGTGCCCCCCCCCCTCTCCGCCGTGAACAACAAGACGACGGGTCCCTTGCTTGCCATACCACCTGCCATTAACTATTCTTATATGTTGGTGTGTGAACGAACGCTGTTATCTAATTCAGAACATTGGGAACGAAGGGCCAGATTGCCAGATGTTGACCCCACAGGGTTGACGGGGTGCTCTCTTGAGAGATCCAGATCGCTAGTATCTGGTTCTCTCCTGGCAACCCTCTTCAAGTCAAAGCAAAACGAGTTAGCACAGTGTTGGGTGGCAGAGGCAAAAGCCCTCACTCGCAACACAATGCTAAACTCACAAGGTACACAGTCAGAAAGACAACCTAGGCTTCCCACGTATCCGTTGCGATTGTACAAGTTCAACAAACCCTGGTACACATACCAGGGTTTGTTGAACTTGTACAATCGCAATGGATACGTGGGAAGCCTAGGTTGTCTTTCTGACTGTGTACCTTGTGAGTTTAGCATTGTGTTGCGAGTGAGGGCTTTTGCCTCTGCCACCCAACACTGTGCTAACTCGTTTTGCTTTGACTTGAAGAGGGTCGCCAGGAGAGAACCAGATACTAGCGATCTGGATCTCTCAAGAGAGCACCCCGTCATTTAACGTAATTTGGCCGTACAGTTTTAAGGACCTCGCTACACATACCAGGGTTTGTTGAACTTGTACAATCGCAACGGATACGTGGGAAGCCTAGGTTGTCTTTCTGACTGTGTACCTTGTGAGTTTAGCATTGTGTTGCGAGTGAGGGCTTTTGCCTCTGCCACCCAACACTGTGCTAACTCGTTTTGCTTTGACTTGAAGAGGGTCGCCAGGAGAGAACCAGATACTAGCGATCTGGATCTCTCAAGAGAGCACCCCGTCATTTAACGTAATTTGGCCGTACAGTTTTAAGGACCTCGCTAGGCTACGAGCCGCTTGCTCAGCCATTGTTTCCTAGCCTACGACATCCCAGCTAGACTTTATTCGCCTAGCAGACACCCGATTAGGATTATAAGCTCTTATGTTATGTATGCAGCATTTTTTTCACGTTGATTGTAAGCCTTGGTTGTTGTTGAGTTGCACAACCCGAGCAGGCTTTTGCGTTGCCTGAGGAAGTACTTCTTTTGTTGTTGGAGATAATACTATTGTGCATTTATCGTTATTCCCGTGCCAGTTAACACTGTATGTCCCTACACTTGTCATATCTTGTTCCTGCTCTATATAACAGTTCAAAATCCGATTCGATCATCTTAACTCCTTCAGACATATTATGTTCCAGTAAGTCTACGGAGGCGGGAGCCCGGTATCCTTGCCACCGCCTCGCACTACACTCACAACAACACTGCGGCCGTTAGAATTATTGGAGGTGGCTGAGGTTGCCACCAACGGTTTTATCGTAAGCTAACTTATCGGACTTACTGAGCTCCATATGACGCTAGAGCGTCATATAACTTATTAGCGAGCCATGAAGATAAGTCCATATGACGCACTAGCGTCATATGAGTTTTTGGCGCACTCGGCCATATGACGTGGTAGCGTCATATATGTCTGAGAGAGTTAAGCAGCATCAGACTTTCTTCAGAAGATTCCTGTTCGATGCTTTAGGACTTTCATTCACTTTCTTTAATATAGGAGTGACAGTTTATTATTGTTTAGAGTAACTTTAATTATACCTTCTTCTTGTTTGCATTAAATCATTCCAGTGATTTAATTAAGCTCTCTATCTTTTCCTTGTATACATTATTAACGTAATTGTATGTTGTTGTGATCAGGCTGTATCAGAGATCATCAGCCTGTAGTAGTAGTGCATTTATACCGAGTTATAGGATACCCCGCTATCGCAGATTTAACTCTGGAGGGTATAGGTGTTTTTGTGCGCCGGCATTATAAGTTCGAGGGTTGGATCTAGTGTTACCGTTGTGGCTGTGTGCCTTTCTAGTCCAATGATTAAGAGCCCATGTTTTATACGAGTCCCGGTCGTAACAAATGGCGACCTTGCTCAGGATTTTGTGAACTTAGAGAAATATTGCAGGAGTGCTGTGGTCATTTGTTTTTTTGTTTAAAGGAATATAGTGGACACGGATTTTGTTTTGGCAAGTAGTATAACACTTAAGAGTCTTCCAGCATTTTTGAGTGAATAGTGCTACATGAGAGTTTAGGTACTTTTTCTTTATAAACGTTGAGAATTTTCGGTGGACACTATGTCGGACGACGGATCAGTACATAGTGAGAGCACAGGCGAGGAGGTGGAGAAGGTGGAGTTGTCTAGTGGCGCTCGGGTGGTAAACAGTGAGGAGGATGCTCGGATATTTTTGGAGGAGCCTGTGTCAGCGGATCGGGTGTCGGGGCTAGACCGGTACGGACTACAGTGTGTAGCCACGGTCTTAGGGTTTCCCGGTACTAGCGGTTTGTCGAGAGGTGAGCTGGTTACCTGTGTGCTCGGTGGGGTGCGTGGGGCTTCGGGTGGAGCGGGAGCTGGGGCACCTTCTGCCCAGCCCCCATTCCACTCGACTCCTACCATGGCGCCCCCTCGGGCTCTGGAGCCGGGTACGTTCCCGCAGACCGATGCCCGCTGGCGGTTGGGCATGCCTCTAGGTGATTCACGGGGTGGGTCCCCAATAGTAGCACCCCCTCCTCTAGGTTTGTCTGCCGAGATGTTGTTTAAGCTCGAGCTCGCCAAACTTAACCAGCAGGCTGAGCAACGAAAGCATGTGGCTGAGCAACGAAAGCATGAATCTGAGCAGCAGCAGCAGCTTGAGATGGCTAAGCAGCAGATTGAGATGGCTAAGATTCAGCAGCAGCAGCGGGAATCTGAGCTTAGGATTCAAGCTGAGGAGAGAAAGGCCAGGTACTGTGCAGACATAGATCTTGAGAAGTCTTGGGTGGAGTCGACAGGGCAGCGTCTCGGTTCTGGGAATCGAGGTCTTGATCACTCTTTATCGCACCTTCTTAAGTTAGTCCCTGCATTTGATGAGTCGGGTGTCACCAAATTTTTCATGCATTTTGAGAAGAAGTGCCGGGAGCACCAATGGCCCGAGGCTAAGTGGGCAGCCCTTGTTTCCTCTAGGTTGGTTGGCAAAGGACTCAGGGCATATGATGCGTTGCCCTTGGAGTCTTGCGCCGATTATGAGGTATTGAAGGAGGCTGTTCTGCGGGCGTACAAGTTACAACCAGAGACGTACAGATTGAAGTTCCGGGGTGTAACGAAGGGTTGTGAGTGCACCTTTCTTGAGCATGCCCGGGATCTGTCCGATGCATTTAGAAACTGGCTGCGTTCTGAGAAGGCATCGACGTTTGAGGAGTTGAAACAGCTGATGCTTCTAGAACAATCTTTCAAGTGTACGGGCAGCGATTTGACTTTGAATCTTAACACGTTAAGAGCGGCCTATGCGGTTTATTTATATGTACCGCCCATCGGGGTGTTTTTAGCCAAAATAGGGCTGTTTACGTGATCATTTTCATGCCTAAATAAGACCCAGAACGTAAAACAAGTATCTATCCCTGAAAGGGCATAAACAGAGCTTTCGAATGACACCATAACGATCCTTTTATGATGGCTAGTTTTCTTGCAATAACCGTGCAACGCGAGTGCAAAAAGCATGTAATTAGGCACTTTCCCCATACAATTCCGTATATAGCGAGTGAGAAAGGGAGGAGGGAGGTGGGATTCGTGTCAGTAGGTTCGCCGCGGTAGTCTGGAGCAGTCATACGCTCGCTACTCTCCTGCCACCACTTGTCTCTCTCTCTCAGCAACATTACGTGCTGAAATTGCCACTCGACCTATGTCGAGCACAGCCACATAGTCCAGCTTTATTTAACTCGACTTATGTTGCTCGCCGCTAATTAAGGGTAAAGAAAAAACCCCGAAAACTCTTCAGGAGGCAGCTAAGATGGCTGACATTCGGTTATCTTTGATTTGTGGGTGCGGTTCTGCACAGAGAAGTGATGCAGGCAATAAGGAGCGTAACCCTCCCACTCCCCGAAACACTGATACATATAATTACACTAAGAACAAGAGCAACGACACCAAAACTGACCATGAACCTAGTACCGTCCCGTTTAGAAAGGGTCCGGGTCCTTCCTCACCTCAAGGGAAGCCCAAGGGAAAGCTAGAGTGCTTCCATTGTCATAAGGAGGGGTATTTTGCAAGAGCCTGTCCAAGCAAGCCACCTAATGCAGTTGTGTCTTTGGCTCGCAACATTGGGGTGTCCCCGAAGTCGTCTGAGTTTGCCCGGGGTATAACGTCAGAGGCTGGGACACAGCCAGTGGAGAAGAATCCGGAAGGCTCGAACCCTGTCCGCGATGTCTTTTGCGACCATCGAGGGCGTGGCTGCGTGAAGAGGGCTGGTAAGAAGCATGGAGTTGAGCTGTTGCGAGACACGGGTACCTCTCAGACTTTGATGAAGAACTTTATTGGTAGACCAATAAACGCGGCACGGGTGGTTGTGGTGCAAGGTATCAATGCAATCAGGTCATACCCGTTGGTCAGGATGGAACTGGAGGTAGATGGTGTGACACGAGAGTTGGAAGTTGGAATTGTGGAGAACTTGCCTGTTGGGGGCGTCGACCTCCTTCTCGGCAACGACTTTGCGGTGCCTACTTCTGAGGTTTCACCCTTAGTCATTGCCGAGAAGCCGGCCGATGTGAGTAGGGAGGAACAGGAGTGGGTAGAGAAGTGTCAAGTACAACCTATGGCGTGCGTTGTTACAAGATCTCTTGCATCCTAAGTCTTCTGATCAACGGAGGAACGGTTGGAAGAAGACGGCTAATGTTGGTAAAAGTTTGGAAAGTTTAGTACCAGCAGCTCTTCTTGGCGACTCAGTGTTGGCACCATTGTAGGAGTCTGGAGAAGCCCCAGGACCTGTCACAGCTAGTGAGGAGGTAGGGCAGGAAGAGACTCCGAGGCAGCAACGTTACACACCGAGAGAAAAAAGGGTTGCTCAGTTTGATATTGGGGGAGGACATGGGTTGCTTCGGAAGCATTTAGACAGGTTGGCTCCCTCGGATATTAGTAAACTGCAGTTGGAGGATCCGGAAGTTCAGAAGTGTGGTAATGGTGCTGTTGAGATCGTACACGAGGACGGGGAAACATGTCATGTGAACCTGTTGGAGGAGTTTGTGAGGCAATCACACCTGAGCAGCCTACTGTCCCTGCATTGGTCTGCAGCGGCCAAGGTGGAGAAGGAGAGGGGGGCAGTAGGGCACAGGTGGAGGAGAGTTGGGTCTGTCATGCCTCGGCGGAGCAGTGGGCGGGGGACACGAGTCTGGTGGCTGTGGAAGCGCTAGAGCACCTGCCTGAGCAGCAGTGTGCAGCGCTCCAGCACCAGCTCGGTTCATACCCCACTGGTCGTGCCGAGCACCCGAGCCTCACAACTCAGGCGGTGCAAGATCTTCCGCGGGCAGGTCACTTGAATGTTGGTAGACCGTTAGCCTCGTTGTTTCGGTGGTTCAAGGTGGGCGACGAGGGTTGGACATGGTTGTCAGGTCAGGGTCGACCCATGGTTGCCAAGAGTGGTGGTCAGGAGGACATTGAGCAGATTGGTGAGGTTGCCTGTGGAGTGTATGTGCCCGCTCGTCGCATAGCCTCCCAATGCTGCTCTAGTCGAATGCAACAACCCTACCATAGACCGACTGTATCTGGCCATGTCGCTAAAAGCGGTGATGCTGCGCAGGCAGATGTAGTTGTAAGGAATGCGGGGGTGCGCATGTACGGTATCGGTGGGGAAGCCTTAGCAATAATGAACTATGGGAGTGACTGCACAGGTGGTACTGATTGTCCCTCTCATGACCTGGCTGTTCTAGGGACGAAGGTGGAGAAGGAGGGAGACTACAGGTTAGAAGCTGCGGTCTCGGCTGGGTTGTGGGAGGGCACTAGGCATGTTGTTCTGCGAGATAAGTTGTTTACTAGGCTGTGGCAGTGCATCCGCATGTTTGTTGCTTCTCCAGGCCTGATGTACGGGGTAGAATCCGACATGGAGGCTGGAGACAGTGCAAGGCTCAGTTTTATTCCCTACCGTATAAATCATGCTAAAAAGCCTGTCGTGAAAACAGAGCTAGACGACATGTGGAAAAAAGGGTCTGAGGGATAAAGAATATTGTGAGTGGTCGTTGCCAGTGAGTTTGCAACCGGAGTTGAGTGGCAAGATCCGTGTGGATGGTGATTGCAAGAGTGTGGAAGCATTATCCCTGACAGACACCTATCCATTAGCCAAGGGTCTGAGGGATAAGGGATATCGTGAGTGGTCGTTGCCAGTGAGTTTGCAACCTGAGTTGAGTGGCAAGATCCGTGTGTATGGTGATTGCAAGAGTGTGGAAGCATTATCCCTGACAGACGCCTATCCATTACCTAGAGTTGACGATACCATAGACCGCATCGGGGCTGCCTCATTTATCACGAAGGTAGAACTAGTGGAAGGATATTGGCAGGCCCCGTTGCCGGAAAGAGCGAAGAGAAGTGCCAGTCTTGTGATGAACTGGGTAGTTTATCAGTACCAGGTGTTGTTTTGCTGCCAGAACACAAGTTGGATGTGTGGCATGCTAAGGGCACTGATAATGTTTTGGCTGATTGTTTGTCACAGGAGGGTTTGTTTGCAGGAGAACTCTCGCCGTTCAGTCAGTGTGTGTTGAGAGTGGAGAAAAACTAGGCTTGCCCCTGTAGAGCAGCCGTCAAAAACAACATTAAAATTAAATAAAAAATCACATAAAAACTCTTTCTTTTGATAGTTAATTGTAAGTTGCCTATGTTATAGCTAAAGTCCTAAGTTCAACCTGTCTTTCACTTAGGAGGCTGGGCTCTGTGAAGCTAGCTCAGGGAGCATAGTAGGCTAAATTATACTATTATGTTTGGGAGGGGTTATAAGATTTTCTTTATGTTGATATGTTGTTTTATGTAAGACTTGAGCTTTGCATTTCATTTCTGGTGGAGTGGCTATGTGTGATGGGTCTTGTCGGCATTCTGCCTTGTCAGATATTGTGCTCGCCTAATGTTGAGCGTCCTATATCTTCGGCGGGGTGTGACGCCTGCCAGCATTGGCAGAATCGCCTCCCGGTAACCACTAGCGCTCGCCAGGGCAGTGAAATGGGCTACAGTCTATCTACAATGTTGTACTTTCTTTCTTGTGAATCGTCATGTCACAGGCAGTATAGAAGTGGTCTTTATTTTCGTCTGTGACAATGCATTATATTTTATTTTATCAGTTATTAGTTTAATGTATAAGACTGAATGATACAGCTAGAGAGTGTGATTGAGTAAGTGCAGGAGGCAGAGGGTAGTACGCGTAGTGTTACGTGTTATCTCGGTGACGTCATGCCACGGCCGCGCCCTCTGAGTGGCTGGCCGCCTTGCCGCCCTCCTGCCGCGGAAGGAGGTAGTCCCCCCGCACTCCCTGCTGCCTTTGTGCCTTCCTTGCTCAGAGCTTGCCTGACCAGCATACCCTTCACACCTCCCTTGCCACCTGTCCCCGACTTCTACCTATAGAACACTTTCTCTCTCTCTCAACTTCTTACCTCTCATTCTTCCAATCTATTTACCATCATAACTCCCCTTTGGTTCTGCACGACTTCATATATCGGCCATCATATTATATGCTGAAGCTCTCAGATATTTCATGTTTAGTTAGGCATTTTGGAGGGGGTACCATTTTGTCTGTAGAGGTTCGACACACTCGCGGTGTCTCCCTACCTATTTCTTGGTTGTCTGCTGGGCTATTTAATGCTAGACTGGGGTGAGGCTACTGGTGTTGTGATTTTCGATGTGTACCAGGTTTTGTTGAACTTGTACAATCGCAACGGATACGTGGGAAGCCTAGGTTGTCTTTCTGACTGTGTACCTTGTGAGTTTAGCATTGTGTTGCGAGTGAGGGCTTTTGCCTCTGCCACCCAACACTGTGCTAACTCGTTTTGCTTTGACTTGAAGAGGGCCGCCAGGAAAGAACCAGATACTAGCGATCTGGATCTCTCAAGAGAGCACCCCGTCATTTAACGTAATTTGGCCGTACAGTCTTAAGGACCTCGCTAGGCTACGAGCCGCTTGCTCAGCCATTGTTTCCTAGCCTACGATATCCCAGCTAGACTTTATTCGCCTAGCAGACACCCGATTAGTATTATAAGCTCTTATGTTATGTATGCAGCATTTTTATTCACATTGATTGTAAGCCTTGGTTGTTGTGGAGTTGCACAACCCGAGCAGGCTTTTGCGTTGTCTGAGGAAGTACTTCTTTTGTTGTTGGAGATAATACTATTGTGCATTTATCGTTATTCCCGTGCTAGTTAATACTGTATGTCCCTACACTTGTCATATCTTGTTCCTGCTCTATATAACAGTTCAAAATCCGATTCGATCATCTTAAGCAGCATCAGAGTTTCTTCAGAAGATTCCTGTTCGATGCTTTAGGACTTTCATTCACTTTCTTTAATATAGGAGTGACAGTTTATTATTGTTTAGAGTAACTTTAATTATACCTTCTTCTTGTTTGCATTAAATCATTCCAGTGATTTAATTAAGCTCTCTATCTTTTCCGTGTATACATTATTAACGTAATTGTATGTTGTTGTGATCAGGCTGTATCAGAGATCATCAGCCTGTAGTAGTAGTGCATTTATACCGAGTTATAGGATACCCCGCTATCGCAGATTTAACTCTGGAGGGTATAGGTGTTTTTGTGCGCCGCCATTATAAGTTCGAGGGTTGGATGTAGTGTTATCGTTGTGGCTGTGTGCCTTTCTAGTCCAATGATTAAGAGCCCTTGTTTTATACGAGTCCCGGTCGTAACACGCTACCGTGACTTCAGCCCAGAAGCAGACCATTTAAAATCCATAGGAGAGACCCTGAACTCAACTTCATCACCGGTCAACCGACCCATCTGTAACTTCTTCACACAACTGGACCCCCTGGACGGCCCCCTGGAGCAGCTGAGAAGCCCCCGACGACACAAGATTCAAGAGAAGAAGAAGATAACCTGATCGGGCACGATTTCCTATTATAATATCAGTGTATAGATACCGTGTTACTAAACCGTTGTGTTGCCTGTGTTCACCTTTGAGTTATTTGCTAACTATAAAGAGATTTCGAGTTGATCCTAGAGTCCCCTGTTTTGCCAGAGATTCGTTATAGTAAAATATATTACGAGATAATTACCGCGACAGTATTTACCCCCAGCCACGACACGAGTTATACGTAAATTGAGTGTTTTGGTATAGATATTCTGCGATCCCATAAACAAGGGATAGGTCGTGAAGTATAATTTAATCTCAGTGACGAATTCCCATCCGTGCATTAACAATTAAGAGTATACATTAATAATTGCCTACTTGACTCTGTTAGATCGTGTAAAGTCGAACCTCAACGTTAGCCCCCCACTTAATCGAATAACTAGAACCTTAGGCCTAAAGCAACGTTCGGTATCAGACATTGTGTAAATTAAATCAGTGCCCCCTTCAAGTGACTTTCTTATCGCTTCTTATCATGTCCGTATCGGAAGAATAATGCCCGAGACTCGGAATTGGCAGTGCATACTCTAATCCAGATCCACGATTGTGCTCAGTGAATGTAAAGACCAAGTTCTTATTTACTGACTTTACTACTCTTATCCATGTTCTCCAAAGTGAATTGACTCTTTTTCTATACCGCGAGTGTGTTAAGTGAAATAAAGCTGTATTACAAATCACATTCCATGATTCTATTTATGTGTTCTGTTGACCCCTCACATGTATGTATAATTATGAAACCGGATATTCCAGTCTTGCAGAACTCACCTACGCATTAGTTAATCCTGAATAAAATCAGGGCATAACATTAAGTATAACTTATTTTGTTTATTGGGCAAATATTTATCGGCCTGATTAAGGCCTTTGATATTGATATTGATATTGATATTGATTTGGTATTGATAAATACGCTCAATGTAATATCGGTCCATTGTAGAAATAATAATGGGTTTCCATAGTTGATTCAGAAGTGGATACACAATGTTGGGCCGATACAGTAAATACATCCAATAAATGGATAACCATTTTTAATAAAAGGGCCAATATATTCCCAGCAAACATTGGAAGTACGGGCCAATGCCGGCAAGTCTGGAATGTAGGCTTTCTCATATTGGGCCAATGTATGTTGGCCAGAATATTCTGAAACTATGTCTGTCCGATAGTAAATTCATAAAAGTTTTCCTTTGTCCGTCTTTGGGTTGGGTTTACAGTGTTGGGCCAGCACCGGCACTTAACAGGATTCAGGATAACTTATTTTCTGTATTGGGCCAATGTCTAACGACCAAATAATTGCGTAATTATATCAGCCCAATATAGAAATAACAAATGTTTTCCATCATTGGATATGGATAAGATGCCCAATGTTGGGCCGAAACTGTTATATAGCAAAAAGTAAAGGATATTGTTTTCTTATATTGGGTAGATGTACTTTGGCCATGAGAAGGCAACATTTTGTTTTTTCATTATCATATTCAAAATGGTTTTCCGTTCACCGGCATTAGATTGGATTCCAGGTGTTGGGCCATTACTAGCATATAGCATTATTAAAGGGTATTGTTTGCCTGTGTTGGGCATACGTATTGTGACGCATGTCCAGTGTGAGCATGCTGTACAGAACGCCTAGTCATGCCCCACTCTCGCTAGGATCGTCAGGGCAGGAACTTTGGCTGTAGTCTATGTAGAGTTTCCTAACTTCGTTCATGTGAGCCGTTGTACTATAAGTAATATGAATATGTATTTTGTTTTCATCTGAGTCAACGAGTTCTATTTGATATCATTAGTTATAAGTATTGTGTGTAAATCTTATTTGTAATGATGGGAGAAGCGGCAGCCACAGTTGGGGGTCATTGGGTGCGCCATGCGGGAGGTGGGCCTAACTCACTAGCACTCCTCCTCCCCCCCCCCCCCTCAGTGCTAGGAAAGCCTTTGTCTATCCCAGAGGAGAGAGATAAATTACATAATGATTGTCGGTGGGCGGTCCTTAGTAGTTCACGTTGGGCTCACTAGAGGGCCGGGTATAAAAAGGGAAGTCTAGCCATTTTTTCTTCAGAACTCATTAGGCAGAGCGACTTCTCATTTCCCTTGCTAACTATATATATTCTTCTGACTGATGTGAACTTTCTCTACTACCTTACATTCTTATCTCCTCTTTTCCCTGCCTGTTTAACTTCCATGGTCCCGTTGGTGCAGAGCTAGTCAGCCAACGTATTATCGCTTGAGTTCTCACTAAGATACTTGCCTATTAGATAGCCTATTTTGGAAGGGTTAACTTAGAATAGGATTGATTTATGTTGGTTGCACTTGTATATGCATTTCCCTGTGTGTTATTATTATTATTCCTGTTTTCTGCTAGTCTAGGTAATGCTAGACTGGGGTAAGGCTTTTCTGTGTTACGAGTTGTTGTCTGATGCAGTGGTTAAGCGATAAACCTGCATACTCGTTTCGGTTCAGTGAAGCCTAGGTTGTCTTCGCGGCTGACTGTGTTGAGTTAATAATTTACAGTGCGTGAGGGCAAGAGCCTAACCACCCTGTATTTTATTAACAGTTTGTTTTTACTTTATCAAGGAGCCGGGAGAAAACCAGATACAAGGGATCTGGATTTCTCAAAGTGCACTTGTTAGTTTTAACGTAATACTTTAAACAGTTGTGAGGACTTCGCTAGGCTACGAGCCGTTTTTGCTCAGTCACTGCTACCTTTTGCCCACAGTACCCCAGCTAGACTTTACTCGATTAGTAGATACAGAATAGTATTGAAGCTTTCCTTATGTATGATATTGTTTATGCACTATTGATTTCATGTGTTGCACGCTTGGCTACTTTAGTGATTAGTGGCCCACGAGCACAATCCGAGTAGGCTATTGCCGTTGCATTTGCGGAGTACTTCTTTTTAATGTTTGCCATTTACTATTGCATCTTCTTTTAATTATTCTTATGCCAATTTAAACCTTTAATAGTATTTAATTGCCCGTGTTTTTGCTTATTGAATTACTGTTCAAAATCCGATACGTACTTCTTACGAGCATCCGAGAAGCATCTAACTTTTTTCAGAAGATTCCTTGCTCGATGCTTAAGGACTATTAATTAACGTAACGTAATAGTGCCGATCCGAAGTAGAGGGTGGAGGACTTCTTAAGTTCTTAGTCAAGGGTGGATTACTTCGGCTTCGGCCAACACTATTCTTTGGTGTTGTTGTTTCTTACTTCTTTGTTTGATTGTTGACCAGACTAGATAATTCCTGTCTCTTTATTAGTCTGTTGTTGAACACTAGTACCGAGTTCTTGTATACCCGTTATAGCAGATTGAACTCTGGAGGGTATTGGTGTTTTTTGTTCGGCTGGCAGTACTCAGGGGTTGGGATCGTGTGTTTCCGTTGTGGCAGCGAGCCGTATTCGAGTCCTGATTGAGAGCCCTTGTGTACCCGAGTGCCAGGTCGTAACAAATGGCGACCTTGTTAGGATTTTGTGAACAGTATAAATTTTTGCAGAGTTGTACAACATTTGTTTGTTTGTATTTTAGCGTGCATATTGAAGAATATTTTTTTTTGTATGGCAATTAGTAAAGCATTTAAGAGACTCCAGTTAATTTAGTAATTAGTGCTTGCATAGGAAGTTTAACACTTTTGTCTCGAGAATTTTTTTGTGGACTTCAGTATGTCGTGCATTAGCACTGACGATGAACGAGAGATGCCATTTGAAGGTGTGCCGTTAGTAACCAGTGAGGAGGATGCTAGAGTTTTTGTGAGTAAGCGGTACCACGTGACGGAGGAGAGGCTGACTGGGGTGGATGTTTGTGGCTTGCACCTGATAGCCAAGGTTTTGGGCATTTCCAATGTAGTAGGGATGTCCAAGGGGGAGCTGATTTACTGGGTGTTGCGTGGGCGACATGGGGTTTCGGAGGAGAGGGCGTTTGGGGGGGTTCCTCCCCAGATCCCCTCTCACTCGACTCCCACAGTGCCGTCCACTCAGTTACCGGAGGTTAGCACTCTCCCACAGAGGGATGAGAATTGGCAGATTGGAGTGCCCTCGGGTGGTGCACATGGTGGTTCCCCAGTTTTTGCCCCCCCTCCTTCAGTAGTGGCAGCTCCCTCTTCCTGCCTGTCTCCAGATATGGTATTTAGACTTGAGCTTGCTAAGATTGAGGCTAGGAAGCAGGAGATTGAGGCTAGGAAGCAGGAGAATGAGACTAGGAGGATGAGACGAGGAGGCATGAGATTGAGGTTAGGAGGCATGAGGCTGAGCTTAGGTACGACTCGGAGAAATATTGTGCTAAATTAGATTTAGATAAGACTCGTGCAGAGTCGACAGGGACTCGGATGGGCCGTGAGGGCCAAGTAAGAGAACAGTCCTTGGCCCACTTAGTCAAATTGGTGCCGGTATTTAGTGAAACTGAAGTCACAGAATGTTTTAATCGTTTTGAGAAGAAGTGTAGGGAGCATAATTGGCCTGAAGAGAAGTGGGCAGCTCTAGTCTCCTCAAGACTTACGGGTAAGGGTCTGAAGGCTTATGATGCACTGCCTTTAGAGTCTTGCATTGACTACCCAGAATTGAAGAGAGCTGTCCTACGGGCATACGAGTTGCAACCGGAAACATATCGATTGAAGTTTCGGGGTGTTACAAAGACTAGGGAGGCGACCTTTCTTGAACATGCCCGGGACTTAAAAGATGCACTTAAAAACTGGACACGTTCTGAGAAAGCTGAGCCGGCCGAACAGTTGACTGAGCTGTTTCTGTTCGAGCAGTTTTATAAGTGTACTGGTGCAGAAATGACTTTAACTATTAAAGAAAAGAACCCAAAAACTCTACAGGAGGCAGCTGAGATGTCTGACCTCCGGCTATCTCTAATTCGTGGGTGCGGGTCTGCCCAGCGTAGTGAGGCAGGTAACAAGGGGCGTGACGCCCCACCCCCCCGAGTTAGTGATATACCTTATGCAAACAAGTACAAGAGCCATGATACCAAGACTGACCACAAGACTAGCACCGTCCCATTTAAGAAGGGGCCGGGCCCTTCCCAGTACCAAGGGAAGCCCAAAGGGGAGTTGGAGTGTTATCAATGTCATAAAAAGGGGCACTTTGCAAGAGTCTGTCCTAGCAAACCACCTACAGCAGCTGTGTCTTTGGCCTGCAACATTGGTGTGTCTCTGAAGTCATCTGAGTTTGCCCGGGGCAGTTCGTCAGAGGCTGAGGCACAGCCAATGTAGAAGCACCTGGGAGGCTCGAACCCTGCTCAGGATGTTTTTTGCGACCATAGAGGGCGGGGTTGCGTGATGTGGGCGGGGCGCAAGCATGGAGTAGAGGTCTTGCGTGATACAGGTGCTTCCCAGACTCTGATGAAAAACTTGACGGGCTACCCTATTAACGCGGCTCGGGTGGTAGTGGTGCAGGTTATTAATGCAACTCGGTCATACCCGCTGGTGCGGTTGGAGTTGGAGGTGGATGGTGTGGCACGTGAATTGGATGTCGGGATTGTGGAGAAACTGCCAGTGGAGGGCGTCGACCTTCTTCTCGGCAACGACTTTGCAATGCCCGCTTCTGAGGTTCTACCCTTAGTCGTTGCCGCGAGGCCGGCCGACGTGAGTAGGGAAGAGCAAGAGTGGGTCGAGCGGTGCCAGACACAACCCATGGCGTGTGTTGTCACCCGAGCTCGGGCAGCTAAAATGTCACAGCCTAGTCCTCCGTCTTCAGACCAGCGGAGGAACGATCAACAGGAGGAGGCTAAAGCTGGAGTTGGTTTTAAGAGTTTTGACTCGGCGGCTCTCCTGGGTGATTCAGTATTAGCACCATTACTTAATTCTGGAGTAGCCCCTGGGCCTGTCATCGAGAGTGACGAGGCTGGGCATGACGAGTCTCCACGACAGCAACGTTATGTACATCGAGAGAGACAGAGGGAGCAGCCCAGTATCGGGGAAGGTCATGCATTGCTCCGGGAGCAGTTAGATCGCTTGGCACCCTCAGATATACGTCGGTTGCAACTAGAGGATCCTGAGCTCCAAACGTGTGCTAATGGAGCTGTAGAGCTCGACGAGGACGGCGATGCACAGCCAGGAGATTTTTTGTATTTAGAAGGCATCCTCTATAGGCGTTTTCAAGACCCTAAACGTAGTTGGCAAAAGGGGTCCGGAGTAGTGGACCAGTTGGTGGTGCCACGGGAGTGCAGGGATAGCCTACTGAGGTTGGCGCATGACACACCACTGGCAGGACATCTAGGGGTGAGAAAAACGGTGGCGGCTTTGGGGAAATTGTTTTGGTGGCCGGGGATGAAGTCTCATGTGCAGTCATGGATAAACTCATGTGATATTTGTCAACGTGTCGGGAAACCGAACCAAGTTATTCCTAAGGCTCCGTTACACCCTATTCCTGTGATTGGGCCACCCTTTAGTAAAATTATTGTTGACATGGTTGGTCCACTCCCTCCCACTAAGGCTGGAAATAAATTTGTGTTAACCATAATGGATGTTGCCACTAGATACCCCGATGCATACCCTATGAAAAATGGAATGGCTAAGACGGTAGTCAGTAACTTGTTGTGGTACTTCTCAAGGTACGGGTACCCGGAGGAGATTCAGTCTGATCAGGGATCTAATTTCACCTCCAACATGTTCAAGCAAACAATGCAACAGCATGGGATACGAGCAGTAGTATCGTCAGCGTATCACCCTGAGAGTCAAGGGGTGCTTGAGCGGTGGCATGCTACACTTAAAAGCATGCTCAGGTGTTATTGTGCTGACAACGGTATGGATTGGGATCTTGGATTGCCTTATGTGCTGTTTGCTGCTCGGGAGGTACCTGGTGAGAGCCTGGGATTTAGTCCAAACGAGCTGATTTTTGGACATAGTGTCAGGGGCCCCCTTAACATGCTGAAAGAAATTTGGGAGGGGACTGTGCAGCCTTGTCCATTATTAAAGTATGTGCTTGAAAGCCGTGAGCGCATGCTTAAGAGTCTGGAGATGGCAGGTAGAAATTTGACAGAATCACAAGCTTTGATGAAGGACAGGTATGATCGCAAAGTGAGGCTCCGGAAGTTCACTGTAGGACAAGAGGTATTAATTTTGTTGCCTTTGGTTGGTAACCCCCTCTCTGCGAAGTACACTGGACCTTATAAAATTGTAGAACAAATTTCAGACTTAGATTACCTTGTTGCCACTCCAGACAGGAGGAAAAAGAACCAGTTATGTCACGTGAACCTTATTAAAGAGTATGTGAGGTGCCCCTCTGAGCCTCTCACTGTCCCTGTGTTGGCTTGTTGCGGCCGTGGTGGAGAAGGAGAGGGGGACAGTCAAGCTTCAGAGGAGGATAGCTGGGATCAACATGTTTCAGTGGGCGGGGAACTCGAGCCTAAGGGCTGACGAGGCTATAGCTCATTTGCCTGAGCCGCAGTTTGATGCTATCCGTCAGTTGTTCGGTTCATACCCCACTGTATTTGCTGAACACCCAGGCCTCACTACTCAGGCTATGCATGATGTTGACGTGGGGGACCATCTACCCTTTAAGTCAATCCCGTACCGTGTGCCCCCCATAAAACTACCAGCTCTGAGGGATGAGTTGGAGTATATGCTCGGTAGAGGGTTGATAGAGAAAGGCACAGTTAAGTGGACTTCCCCCGTAACACTGCAGCCTAAGCCAGATGGCAAGGTACGCTTTTGTATTGATTTCCGTAGGTTAAACGGTTTGACTCCAACTAACCCATATCCTCTTCTTCGGGTTGATGATAGTGTTGACAAAATTGGTAATGCTCGTTTTTTGTCTAAAGTAGATTTGGTAGAAGGTTACTGGCAAGTACCTTTGTCCGAGCGTGCTAAAGAGGTATGTGGTTTTGTTGTGGACGGGAGTACCTACCGGTGTAATGTTATGCCTTACGGACTTAAGAATGCACCAGCAACGTTTCAGAACCTGATGAATGAAATTGTAAAGGACATTCCAAATTGCACCGTATATTTGGACGATGTAATCATTTATGATGACGACTTTGAGAGCCATTGTGAGCACCTTGAGACCTTGTTCCGGAAACTTAGTGAAGCAGGTCTGGTAGTAAATTTGGCAAAGTGTGACTTCGTAAAAGCCACTGTGCAGTACCTTGGGTTTGTAGTGGGAAGGGGACAGGTGTGCCCTCCTCAGAATAAGGTACAGGCTATCAATAAATTTCCGCACCCAACAACCAAGAAGCAGATTATGAGATTCTTGGGTATGATAGGCTACTACAGACGCTTCATAAAAGGTTACTCAACGGTGTTGGCACCTCTCACAGATTTGTTATCTAAAGACAAAAAGTGTTTGTGGGCACCTGAGTGTGAAAAGGCTTTCACTTTGGTGAAACATTTGCTATGTACTCACCCGATACTCAGGGCCCCAGACTTTAACCCTCTCACATCCGGACGCGATTTTTGAGCCTATTAGGGATACTTTAACCCTTAAAAAGCGGCCCACCACTTAAGTCGAGTTAAATAAAGCTGGACTATGTGGCGGCGCTCGACATAACTCGAGTGGCAATTTCAGCACGTAATGTGGCTGAGAGAGAGAGACAAGTGGTGGCAGGAGACTAGCGAGCGTATGACTGCTCCAGACCACCGCGGCGAACCTACTGACACAAATCTCAGCTCCCTCCTCCCTCTCTCACTCGCTACATACTCAATTATGTACCGAAAGTACCGAATTACCTGCTTTTTGCACTCGCGTTGCACGTTTATTGCAAGAAAACTATCCATCATACAAGGATCGTTATGGTGTCATTCGAAAGCTCTGTTTATGCCCTTTCAGGGATAGATACTTGTTTTACGTTCTGGGTCTTATTTAGGCATGAAAATGATCACGTAAACAGCCCTATTTTGGCTAAAAACACCCCGCTGGGCGGTACACATAAATAAACCGCATAGGCCGCTCGTAAGGTGTTAAATCCTTTGTTACCGTCAGGGGTATCTATAAACCTTTAGTTTGTTTACTTCAACCTCTGCAGTTGTCTTTGAGTTAGCTGTGGGCAGAAAACTAATTTTGGAGAGGTAATTATAACAGGGAGAGTAATCTTTTTCTTATTGCTAATCTGGCAACCTCTGCGTCCTATGGTCGTGAGAGAGTTAACAGGCCTTTTCAGCTGGCAACAGATGCTAGTGGTGTAGGGGCTGGTGCCGTCTTGCTACAGACAGACAATGAAGGTGTGGAACACCCAGTAAGTTTCTTTTCTAAGAAGTTCAATGCTGCACAAAAGAACTATTCTACAATAGAAAAGGAATTACTGGCGATTGCGCTGTCGCTCAGGCACTTCGAGGTGTATGTTCCAGCCTATGGCCCAGTCGCGGTTATCTACACTGATCATCACCCTTTGAGATTCCTGAATCAATTTCACAATCGCAATATGAGACTGACCAGGTGGTCTTTGATGTTGCAGGAGTATAACCTGGACATCCGTCATACTGCTGGATGTGACAATGTGATCGCGGATTGTTTATCAAGGGTGGATGATCAGTCGTAGGCTATCACAGGTGTGTGTGGAGGAAAATAGGCTGCCCTTATAGTGCAACCGGGAAAAACATATTAAAATATAAAAATCATATAAAAACTCTTTCTTTTGATATAGGTAATCGTATAAGTTTGTCATAGCCTATAGAGTTTGAGTAGTCCACGAACTATCAAACTGCTGAGCTGCTGTAAGCTCGCTCTGGGAGCATGATATTGTGTCTTTTTGCTATTGTTGGGACGAGTTATAAAATGTGATTTTTTTTTATAATATGTGTTTTGGTGATAAACTCAGCTTTGTTTTAGTGCCATGCGGTCGCTGGATGTGAGGGGCTTGATGGGGTTCTGTATTTGTCAGATTTTAGCTCAGGGTTGAGCAAGTAAAATCTTGGGGGAGGTGTGACGCATGTCCAGTGTGAGCATGCTGTACAGAACGCCTAGTCATGCCCCACTCTCGCTAGGATCGTCAGGGCAGGAACTTTGGCTGTAGTCTATGTAGAGTTTCCTAACTTCGTTCATGTGAGCCGTTGTACTATAAGTAATAGGAATATGTATTTTGTTTTCATCTGAGTCAACGAGTTCTATTTTATATCATTAGTTATAAGTATTGTGTGTAAAACTTATTTGTAATGATGGGAGAAGCGGCAGCCACAGTTGGGGGTCAGTGGATGCGCCATGCGGGAGGTGGGCCTAACTCACTAGCACTCCCCCCCTCCCCTCAATGCTAGGAAAGCCTTTGTCTATCCCAGAGGAGAGAGAGAAATTACGTAATGATTGTCAGTGGGCGGTCCTTAGTAGTTCACGTTGGGGTCACTAGAGGGCCGGGTATAAAAAGGGAAGTCTAGCCATTTTTTCTTCAGAACTCATTAGGCAGAGCGACTTCTCATTTCCCTTGCTAATTTATATATTCTTCCGACTGATGTGAACTTTCTCTACTACCTTACATTCTTATCTCCTCTTTTCCCTGCCTGTTTAACTTCCTTGGTCCCGTTGGTGCAGAGCTAGTCAGCCAACGTGTTATCGCTTGAGTTCTCACGAGATATATGCCTATTAGATAGCCTATTTTTGGAAGGGTTAACTTAGAATAGGATTGATTTATGTTTGTTGCACTTGTATATGCATTTCCCTGTGTGTTATTATTATTATTCCTGTTTTCTGCTAGTCTAGGTAATGCTAGACTGGGGTAAGGCTTTTCTGTGTTACGAGTTGTTGTCTGATGCAGTGGTTAAGCGATAAACCTGCATACTCGTTTCGGTTCAGTGAAGCCTAGGTTGTCTTCGCGGCTGACTGTGTTGAGTTAATCATTTACAGTGCGTGAGGGCAAGAGCCTAACCACCCTGTATTTTATTAACAGTTTGTTTTTACTTTGTCAAGGAGCCGGGAGAAGACCAGATACAAGGGATCTGGATTTCTCAAAGTGCACTTGTTAGTTTTAACGTAATACTTTAAACAGTTGTGAATACTTCGCTAGGCTACGAGCCGTTTTTGCTCAGTCACTGCTACCTTTTGCCCACAGTACCCCAGCTAGACTTTACTCGATTAGTAGATACAGAATAGTATTGAAGCTTTCCTTATGTATGATATTGTTTATGCACTATTGATTTCATGTGTTGCACGCTTGGCTACTTTAGTGATTAGTGGCCCACGAGCACAATCCGAGTAGACTATTGCCGTTGCATTTGCGGAGTACTTCTTTTTAATTTTTGCCATTTACTATTGCATCTTCTTTTAATTATTCTTATGCCAATTTAAACCTTTAATAGTATTTAATTGCCCGTGTTTTTGCTTATTGAATTACTGTTCAAAATCCGATACGTACTTCTTACGAGCATCCGAGAAGCATCTAACTTTTTTCAGAAGATTCCTTGCTCGATGCTTAAGGACTATTAATTAACGTAACGTAATAGTGCCGATCCGAAGTAGAGGGTGGAAGACTTCTTAAGTTCTTAGTCAAGGCTCTTCGGCTTCGGCCAACACTATTCTTTGGTGTTGTTGTTTCTTACTTCTTTGTTTGATTGTTGACCAGACTAGATAATTCCTGTCTCTTTATTAGTCTGTTGTTGAACACTAGTACCGAGTTCTTGTATATCCCGTTATAGCAGAAAGAACTCTGGAGGGTATTGGTGTTTTTTGTTCGGCTGGCAGTACTCAGGGGTTGGGATCGTGTGTTTCCGTTGTGGCAGCGAGCCGTATTCGAGTCCTGATTGAGAGCCCTTGTGTACCCGAGTGCCAGGTCGTAACAGTATAGCGGCCAAAATTCGGCCAAGCTATATCGGCCCAATACTGAATAAATAAATGTTTTCCATCATAGGATAGTAGATGGATGGCAGATGTTGGGACAATACTGGCAAATATAGTGGATGATAACAGATGATGGCTTTCCTATACCTGGCTATTGTGTTTCGGCCAGAAGATGGCAAACTTGCATTGGTCCAATATCTTATTCAGTATGATTTTTCATTAACCGGTAATTGGTTGTCTTCAATAATTAAGGCCAATACTGGCATTAGCTAGTCATGATGGATAATGAACTTCTTGTGTTGGGCCAATGAGCAACGGCCTTGAAGTGGCAAAGTTGTATCCGCCCAACTTTAATGTAATCAATATTTTCAATCATCGAGAATTGTGTGGTTGTCAGACCTTGGGTCAATACTGGCATATAACGGAAAGTAAGAGATGATGACTTGCCTATATCGGGCCGTTGTATGTAGCCCAGAAAAAGGCCCAAAGATAGTGGTCTAATATTATGTTCATTACTATTTAACATTAACCGGCCTAAGGTAGTCTTCCATATGTAGGACCAATACTGGCATATTGCAGTACAAAAGAAAAACAGTTGTCCTGTATTGGGCATATGCATAGCAGCAAATAAATGGCCAAATTATATCGACCCAATATTGAATTCATAAATGAATTTCCCTATGTGATAGTTGGTGTTTGCCAGATGTTGGGCCAATACAAAAATAGAAGAGATAGACGGAGATAATGGCTTCCCTACATCGGGCCATTGTACTTCGGCCAGAAGACAAAACTTTATTGGTCCTTTATCATATTTATAGTGGCTTTCCGTTAATCGGCATTGTGTTTGGTACCAGATGTTCGGCTGGTACTGGCATATAACCATACTAAAGGATATTATATTTCATATATGAGACCAATGTATAACAGTTTAGAAATAGCAAAATGATATCGGCCTGATATGAAATAGATAGATGTTTTCTATTATGGGATATTGGGTGGCTGTCAGATGTTGGAGTGATACTGTTATGTTACTAAACAAAACGGATAGTTTTTCTTATATTGGGTCTATGTACTTTTGCCATAAATAGGCAATATTATGTTGGTCCATTATTATTATTCAAAATAGTTTTCCATTCACTGGGCGTTGGATTGGGTTCCAGGTGTTTGGCCACTATTGACATAAATCATTACAAAATTATATTTGCTTATGTTGGGCATATGTACAGTATAGCGGCCAAAAAACTACCAAGCTATATCAGGCCAATACTGTATTTATAAATGTTTTTCATCATAGGATAGTAGATGGATGGTAGATGTTGGGACAATACCGGTATATATAGTGGATGATACAGAATGATGGCTTTCCTATACCTGGCCATTGTGTTTCGGCTAGAAGATGGCAAACTTGTATTGGTCCAATATCTTATTCAGTATGATTTTCCATTAACCGCTAATTGGTTGTCTTCAATAATTGGGGCCAATACTAGCATTAGCTAGTCATGATGGATAATGAACTTCCTGTGTTGGGCCAATGAGTAACGGCCTTGAAGTGGCAAAGTTATATCCGCCCAACTTTAATGTAATCAATTGTTTCAATCATCGAGAATTGTGTGGTTGTCAGACCTTGGGTCAATACTGGCATATAACGGAAAGTAAGAGATGATGACTTGCCTATATCGGGCCGTTGTATGTAGCCCAGAAAAAGGCCCAAAGATAGTGGTCTAATATTATGTTCATTACTATTTAACATTAACCGGCCTAAGGTAGTCTTCCATATGTAGGACCAATAGTGGCATATTGCAGTACAAAAGAAAAACAGTTGTCCTGTATTGGGCATATGCATAGCAGCAAATAAATGGCCAAATTATATCGACCCAATATTGAATTCATAAATGAATTTCTCTATGTGATAGTTGGTGTTTGCCAGATGTTGGGCCAATACAAAAATAGAAGAGATAGACGGAGATAATGGCTTCCCTACATCGGGCCATTGTACTTCGGCCAGAAGACAAAAGTTTATTGGTCCTTTATCATATTTATAGTGGCTTTCCGTTAATCGGCATTGTGTTTGGTACCAGATGTTCGGCTGGTACTGGCATATAACCATACTAAAGGATATTATATTTCATATATGAGACCAATGTATAACAGTTTAGAAATAGCAAAATTATATCGGCCTGATATGAAATAGATAGATGTTTTCTATTATGGGATATTGGGTGGCTGTCAGATGTTGGAGTGATACTGTTATGTTACTAAACAAAACGGATAGTTTTTCTTATATTGGGTCTATGTACTTTTGCCATAAATAGGCAATATTATGTTGGTCCATTATTATTATTCAAAATAGTTTTCCATTCACTGGGCGTTGGATTGGGTTCCAGGTGTTTGGCCACTATTGACATAAATCATTACAAAATTATATTTGCTTATGTTGGGCATATGTACAGTATAGCGGCCAAAAAACTACCAAGCTATATCAGGCCAATACTGTATTTATAAATGTTTTTCATCATAGGATAGTAGATGGATGGTAGATGTTGGGACAATACCGGTATATATAGTGGATGATACGAGATGATGGCTTTCCTATACCTGGCCATTGTGTTTCGGCTAGAAGATGGCAAACTTGTATTGGTCCAATATCTTATTCAGTATGATTTTCCATTAACCGCTAATTGGTTGTCTTCAATAATTGGGGCCAATACTAGCATTAGCTAGTCATGATGGATAATGAACTTCCTGTGTTGGGCCAATGAGTAACGGCCTTGAAGTGGCAAAGTTATATCCGCCCAACTTTAATGTAATCAATTGTTTCAATCATCGAGAATTGTGTGGTTGTCAGACCTTGGGTCAATACTGGCATATAACGGAAAGTAAGAGATGATGACTTGCCTATATCGGGCCGTTGTATGTAGCTCAGAAAAAGGCCCAAAGATAGTGGTCTAATATTATGTTCATTACTATTAAACATTAACCGGCCTAAGGTAGTCTTCCATATGTAGGACCAATACTGGCATATTGCAGTACTAAAGGATAACAGTTGTCCTGTATTGGGCATATGCATAGCAGCAAATAAATGGCCACATTATATCGACCTAATATTGAATTCATAAATGAATTTCCCTATGTGAAGAGATAATGGCTTCCTTACAACGGGCCATTGTACTTCGGCCAGAAGAAGGCAACACTTTATTGGTCTTTATCATATTTATAGTGGCTTTCCGTTAATCGGCATTGTGTTTGGTACCAGATGTTCGGCTGGTACTGGCATATAACCATACTAAAGGATAGTAGATTTCCTATATGAGACCAATGTATAACAGTTTAGAAATGGCAAAAGGATATCGGCCTGATATGAAATAGATAGATGTTTTCTATAATGGGATATTGGGTGGCTCTCAGATGTGGGGTGATACTCTTATGTTACTAAACAAAAAATATATTGTTTTTCTTATATTTGGTAGATGTACTTTAGCCATAAAATGGCAATACTTTGTTGGGGAAAGGTGCTGGGAGCGGCCTCTGGGGCAGTCTGGAACCGGTGTCCATAGCCTATAGGCTCACATGCAAAATGGATAAAGACCATAAAGAGATACCGTCTAGTGGGGTGCTAAGCAAAGCCCCTAAAAATCAAAGGGCGGGACTTCGGGGAGTATTAAATAGGCTAATTGTGGACGTAAACACTTTCATCACTACTGCTGAACTAGAGGAATTGGAGGCTAGATTAAAAAACGTCCAGGCTACCCACGGTTGTATTACGGCTCTGAGTGAGGTGATTGTGGCTGACATGATAGAGGAGGAAGAGATAGTTACAGAGTGTGATAATCGCGCCCTCTATGACGAACCTGTCTTTAGAGCGAAGTACCTATTACAGCGTGCTGTCGCGAGTAAGAAGGGAGGCGATAATGAGGCCCATAGAAGGGCTGACCCAAAACATACTGTACACCTCCCAAAGCTCAATCTTCCTACATTTGGGGGCAAGTTGACTGAGTGGTTAGCTTTTTGGGACGTATTTCGATCTACAGTTCATGAATCCTCTTTGGATAATGTCCGCAAGTTTCACTATCTGAAGGGACAAATGGAAGGAGAGGCCTTTCATTTAATAGAGGGTTTTGCAGTAGTGGGTGGTAGTTATCTTGAAGCGGTACACTTATTAGAGTCCACATACGGGGATAGAGAGCAGTTGAAGATGGCCCATGTCGTTGCCTTGTTGGGGCTCGCAGAACCACAGTTTAAGGTTGATGAGTTGACAGACTTCAGGGCAAATATGGAGTGCCATACTCGATCGCTAGACACCCTAGGGCTTACCACGCAGGAAATGATAGTCATTGTCTTGCGTCAGAAGCTTCCTATGGCAATACTTGATAAGGTAAGATCATTTGAGCTGGGGGAATTCAAAACTCAGTTCAGCAAGGAGATCAATAATCTACAGTTGAACAAAGGGAGAATGTATGTGTCGGGAGGGAGTGAGAATGTGGAGAAGAGGGGAACAATAAGCATGACAGTGGGGACTAAAGAAGAGAAAGAGGGTGCGTATAAGAAACCTGCTCAGATTCTATGTAAGCTATGTAACAACAAACATAAATGGATTTTCTGCGTAAAATACCCAACAAATGAGACAAAACTAGCACAGGCGAAAAGATTGAAGCTATGTGTAGGTTGTCTAAGTAAAGAACATGGTAAGCAGGGACAATGTACTGCTACATACTTAAGGCCCTGTCGCCACTGGAAAGGACATCACTTTGATAAGTTGTGTCCTACTGCAGATAAAGTCAAAGACATCAAAACAGAGGGTACTACAACTGTGACACTAGGTAGCACTATAGACACCACTATATTGCCCACAATACAGATTCCCATGGAAGGTAATGACAGTAACAAAGTTTGTCGGGTACTTCTAGATCAAGGGTCTCAACGTTCCTTTATAAAGAGGTCCGTACTAGTGGGACTGAAGCACCGAATCGTAGGGGCTGAGACTCTTCGATTACAGGGCTTCACAGGGGTTACTGATAAACAAGACTACGAGATAGCGGAGATATCATATTTCTATCGTAAAAACCGGTACTTTATGACTTGTATCGTAGTAGACACCCTACCAGAATATGTATCTGTGGGTGTGAAGAAGGTGGAACACGCATTACATAGCAAAGGGGTTAACTTGTCAGATCCCATTGGAAAACAGAGTGAGGTGCATGTTCTACTTGGTGTGGATCATTATTATGAAGTAGTATACCCTGGATTTAAAAAGATGTGTGGTGTAAGTTTAATCCCCACTAAATTTGGATACTGCATGAGCGGAAAGGTGCATACTACACAGTCAAAGGTCCTGGTCGACACGGTCTCGATATATAGAGTCAATGTAACCGCGGCAGAGGAGTTGGGAAGGGAGGATTCCCAACCTAGTGACCCTAAGATGGCTGCCGAGTTCGACCTGGAACGACTGTGGAGATTGGATCACATAGGCATTAATCCTATGGAGACTGATTATGACTCGGAAGTTGCGCTACAAAGGTTTGACGAGTCTGTGTGCTACTGTGCCTCAGACAAGCAATATAAAGTTAGTTTGCCCTGGAAGAACGGTGAGATAGGCATCTCTTAACCAGGAAAAGTCCAGAAATTTGGGGATGATCTGGCAACCTAAACATGACATACTAACTTTTCAAACAAGGTCTTTTGCTCAGCAGACAGGAGCGCACACCAAAAGAAGTCTGTTGAGCAAAGTTGCGCAATTTTTTTATCCTTTGGGTCTAGCATTACCCGTTACCATAAGAGCTAGGATTCTAATGCAGGATGTTTGGAGACGTAAATTAGGAGGACCTGAATGACCCAGGGACATTGTTGTTGAATGAATATGCCATCCTATGTACTAAACCTATACCTCGTAAAGTGGCGGCGTTCGGTGACGTTACGTTACACACGTTTTGCGTGGCATACGGGGTAGCCATATATGTTGTTACTTCATTTGGGGCACATTTAGTTACAGCCCGGGCCAAAGTAGCCCCGGTTAAAAAGCTAACTATCCCTAAAATGGAATTGACTGCCATGCTGCTATTAGCACGTCTGGTGCAACATGTACGCGCAGCATACGAGAGCGAATTAAATATTGAAATCGTTCACGTATGGTGCGATAGTCAGGTCGCACTCAACTGGATACATAGCAAGAAGTCTCTGCCAGTTTATGTGCGGAATAGGGTAGATGAGATTAGAGCCCTTTTGCCAGACGTTGCTTATCATTATGTAAATACAAAAGAAAACCCTAGTGATCTCATAACTAGGGTATAACGGCTAGCCAGTTAATGAAGTCCGAATTGTGGTGGCATGGTCCAAAGTGGCTGCTCCATGAAAGTGAATGGACGATATGGCATGCTGTTGGTGAGGGACTTCTGCCACTGAAAACAGTGGCAATTACAGCCCAACCAAATGAGCCACCGGGTCCTATCATAAAGTGGGCAAGATTCGGTGACTATAATAAACTAGTCAGAGTTGTAGCTTGGGTGTTGCGATATGTATCCAATCTCAAGCTTAAAGTAACGGGCCAACTCTGCAACAGGGGTCACAACATTGATGCTCGTGAAAATAAAGCAGCTGAAGTAACTTTGATCAAATGGGTTCAAGTAGAATCCTTTTCCAATGAATTAGAATCCTTGAAGAGCTCGAATAAGACATTAATGCCTAATATAGTGCGTCAACTAAGGTTGCACCTAGACAATGGCCTCATCAGGTGTGAGGGTCGCCTGAAGTGGTCGGGTGTACCAGACGACACAAACCGCCCAATACTTATGCCAACAAGACATCACGTTACTGATCTATTGATCATAGGTGCACATAGGGAAGTAAAACACTACGGGGTATGTCATATTATATCAAATTTACGTCTCACATGGTGGATACCCAGAGTTCGACAAGTAGCTCGACGCGTAGTAAGAAAGTGTGTAATATGCCAGAGACTAAAGGGTAAACCATATGCAACTGGACCAGCTCCACCTCTACCTGAATGCCGTGTAAAGCACGTAGAACCTTTCCAAGCGGTAGGATTAGATTACACAGGGGCATTGAAGACGAGGGAGCATGAGAAGGTTTATATATTTTTGTTTACCTGTGCGACATCTCGAGCGGTACACCTAGAACTATGTGTCTAGCGAAGAATTTATGCTGGCCTTCAGACGGTTTTGTGCCCGTCGTTCATTCTCTCAACTCATTCTTAGCGACAATGCTCCCACTTATGTCCAAGCATCAAAATATCTAAAGGATATGAGTAGTGATCCTACTATCATCACTTTTTTGGGAGAGAAGAAGTGCGAATGGAGGTTCATTCCAGTTAAGGCACCTTGGTTTGGTGGAATGTGGGAACGGTGTGTCGGCATAGTAAAGTCGGGACTCAGAGCGGTTGTAGGACGTGCTCTATTAAAGAAGAGTGAGTTGACGACAGTCCTCTCAGAGATAGAGGCAGTCGTGAATGATCGCCCGCTTACATATGTGTACACCGACCTGCAAGAACCACTACCATTAACGCCAGCTCACTTGCTATATGGGAAACCATTGACTGCGTTTCCATCTGATTTCCAATCCATAGTAGAGTTAGAGGATCTCTCGTTGTACTCTGAGGTAGCGGTGTCTAAGAGATACCAGTATATATCCAGGATAATCGAGGATTTTAGGAAACGGTGGATTAGTGAATATCTGCTAGCATTGAGGGAAAGGACTGTTACTCTCTCTGGTAGACCAACGGCACCTACAGTTGGCCAAGTTGTTTTAATTAAAGAAGATAGTCCTCATTTATACTGGAAATTAGGCCGCGTATTGGAGTTATACAAGGGGGCAGACTCTGTAGAGCGGGTGGCGCTATTGAAGACAGCCACTGGAACTACTGTTCGTCCCATCGCACGTTTGTACGCTTTGAAGCTCGATTCCACATTGCAATCTGATGCTCCACCTGTTATTGCTGGGTCCGAGGATTCTCAAAGGAACGACTGACCTCTTACTGATGGTGATCATTCTCGGACCGGGACGCGTCCCAGACGCGCTGCTGCTGGCGCCGTCGACTTGTGGCATCAGAAGATAGCCTCTGGGCAACTTTAGGTTTAAGGTGGGGTTCAGGTCTTTTTGGTGGGGGGAGTGTATCGTATAAATACGATAGAATATGACTCTTTTGTGATCTCGTATGTCTCTGTGACGTCACGATCTCTCCTACAGCACGACGTAGGACGAGTAGATCGTATATTATAAGATTGTAAATAAGTTAAGTTATAAAAGGCCTAATATGCTATTAAGCAATATTGCCATGGTCTTATGTAGTATATATGAATTTATCGTATATATTAATATAATTTATCGTATAGAACAACCTAAATGCGGTACGATAATTTGGGCTCCTGGCGGTTTGCCAAGGCAGCAAGGTGTGCTTTCGAGGAACGCCAGAGCCTTCACGAACACCAACCAGTTAACATCTAAATTTCCGCCCTCAGTTGATCGTGCTTTTGTGCCTCTAATCACAATACACATACAGCAATACACTCAGCTACACCATCACAACGCTCTCATCGACATCATGACTGACTGATAGATAAGCATAATAATCATGTCCATTCCCATATAATCATTTATTCTTTCTTTAAGCAAATCTGGGGGATGCGTGGAAGCCTATAGACTGTAGTCGGTAAACTTTGTGTGGGTAGCGAATGCGGTTTTAAAGTAATTTAAGAATAGACAGTTTTCAATGCTGCGGCCAAACTATTCCACCCATTTATATTTTTTTGGTATCAAAACGTTCGGAATCGCGAGCCTCACCCAACTACGCAAGCATGGATTTGATCATCGGCGTAGTTTTCAAGATGTGAAATTTTAAGTGGAATTGGAGGTTTTTTCAAGATTGCCGGAAAAAAAACCCACGTGCAAAAGCAAAACCTTCTCTATAAAATTTGCGGAGCATTAGTAGGGGAGTGCGCACGCCAAAGCCCAGTCGTTTCCTGTGAGTGGGAGAGACGGTATTTAGGCGTCAAGTTTTTCGGGAAATCGGCTGCCACGGACCTGTTTGGCCGCCATGCCGGATGTTTAGCATATCAAAAGTTGCCCAATACAAAAACGCACCTCTTGTGAAAGTTTGATCTTGATCCAAAAAGCGGTTCTGGAGTTATTGCGTCGAAACCGGCGCATAAGAAGAATTTGGATGAAATTCCAGGTTTAATGATTACAATAGGGGTTCCCCGTAGGGGACGAACCCCTAATAATTAAAGTTGCAAGCAACGTTGTCCGGGGCTCGAGCGGTTTTGCAAGCAGGGTATTGTGTTGGATACAAAAGCTGCGTCACAGATATCAAAAGATCATTTAACTTATCGGGCATGGAGAAACTACAGAAGGAACAGATTGTGCAAACAAACAAGAGCGAGAGAGGGAGAGATTGTCTGTGTAAGGGATCTGCCTCTATTTGTTTAATAACTGAGTTGTAGATATGTGGAATAGGCTACCGAGTGCATGATGGGATCAAGGACAATAGAGCTTCAACTTGAAATTAGGCAGAACGAGATTGGTTGGGTGTGAAAGGGATCTGCCATGTGTAGGTCAATCGGCTCTCTGCAGACTCCTGTTTTCTTAGTTTGTTAAGTTTTCATTTGTGAGGGAGAGAGAGAGAGTATGGCAAGAGAAAATAGGATGTCGTAAACGTAAAAAGATAGCGATAAACATGAGAGAGAGAGAGTGCGGAATAGGTTAGGTGTGAAAGGGATCTGACATGTGTGGGCCAATCGGCTCTCTGCAGACTCCGGTTTTCTTATGTTCTCATTTGTGAAAGAGAGAGAGAGACTAGGATGTCATAAATGTAAGGAAGACAGAGATAAATGAGAGAGAGAGAGAGAGAGTTTTTATGAGATGGGTTGGGTGTGAAAAGGATCTGTGTTGTGTGGGCCAATTGGCTCTCTGCAGACTCCCATTTTCTTATGTTCCTATTTCTTACAATTTTGGTTGCAGGTATATGATAACATGGGTGTATAGTAAGTAGTGTAAATAACAGGTAACGTTTATGTGATGGGTTGGGTGTGAAAGGGATCTGCCTCATGTGGGCCACTTGGCCCTCTGCAGACTCCCATTTTCATCTTGGTTGCATGTGTAAGGGGTCTGCCTCATTTGTACCGGTGTGCAAACAAACAAGAGCGAGAGAGAAAGAGATTGGCTGTGTAAGGGATCTGCCTCTATTCGCTTGGTAAAAGAGTTGTAGATATGTGGAATAGCTACCGAGTGCTATAGTGGGATCAATAACAATAGAGCTTCAACATAAAATTTTATAGGAAGCGATGGGTTGGGTATGAAAAGGATCTGCCGTGTGTGGGGCAATCGGCTCTCTGCAGACTCCCGTTTTCTTATGTTCTAATTTGTGTGTGTGTGTGAGAGAGAGAGAGAGAGTTTATGAGATGGGTTGGGTGTGAAAGGGATTTGTTTTGTGTGGGCCAATTGGCTCTCTGCAGACTCCCATTTTCTGATGTTCCTATTTCTTGCAATTATATCTTGGTTACCAGGTACACTCGAACCTCCATTCACCGGACCTTCTCTTAACAGATATCGCCTTTAATGGACAGGACCTGCTGGTCCTGCTCTATCTATATTTACATATTTATAAATTGATTTCCCTTTTTATATTTATATTTATTTCTATTTCTCTTATCAATGGACAGAAATAATTGATGTATGGCATCTATTTATTCTGGGTTTCATTTTTGATGTCATGGAATTAAAATATATATATATTCCAACAACTGTTAAAAACAAAAATAGACACAAGTTATTACAAAAATATTTAAAACTCTTCCCCCAACTTTTCTCATTTGTCCCAAATGAGGAAATTAATAAATGGGAAAAACAATACCCTTTGTATGGCAACATGTTACCAGTCAATGAGCTCCGTGCCAGAGGGATAAGATGGGGGAAATCTTATTATTTGTCTCTTGAATAATTTTATTTCTAATGAGTTGGTGGGCTGTTCATGTTTTCAATTCCATCATAGAAATTAATCACAGATTTAATACATACCAAACAACTATTATTTATGTACATTAATAGGAAGATATCAATGAAACAAAAGATAATAAAACAACCAAGCCAATGTGTGAACCGAAAGAAAGCGAGAATGCCATTTATGGGCATGACATTTATAGGAGGTTGTACTAATTATTTTACAGTATATTTGTTTGTTTTTTGTTTTTTATCATTTGTATCACTTTCAATAAATCTAAACATTATATCTATTCCATCACAATAGAAATTAATCACAGATTAAATACCTACCAAACAACTAACATTGTTGTACTTTAATAGGGAGACATCAAAGAAACAGATGATACTAAAACAACCAAACCAATGTGTGAACCAAAAGCAAGGGCAGGTAATTGTCACATGATGTAATACTTTTCTAGCACCGGACGGACTGGTCATCCCCCCTTTTAGTCTATTTAATGGAGGGTTGAGTGTATATGATAACAATTGTGCATAGTAAGTGTGTAACATATCACGTTTATGAGATGGATTGGGTGTGAAAGTGATCTGTCTTGTTGGGGGCCACTTGGCTCTCTGCAAACTCCCATTTTCATCTTGGTAGCATGTTTAAGGGATCTGCCTGATTTGTACCAGTGTGCAAATAAGAGAGAGAGAGAGAGATTGGCTGTGTAAAGGGATCTGCCTCTCTCGTAACAGAGTCGTAGATGTGTGAAATAGGCTACCTAGTGCTATAGTGGGATCAAGAACAATAGAGAATTTCAAGATCAAATCAGATAGTCATATGGACATAATGGGTTGGAGGTGAAAGGGATCTGCCTTCTGTGGGCCACTTGTCTCTCTACAGATTCCCATGTTTATCTTAGTTGCATGTGCAAGGGATATGCTTCATTTGTACCGGTGTCCAAACAAACGAGCGAGAGAGAGAGACTGGGTGTGTAAGGGATCTGCCTTTATTCATTTAGTAACAGAGTTGTAGATATGTGGAATAGGCTACCGAGTGCTATAGTGGGATCAAGAACAATAGATTTCAACATAAAATTAGATAGGACGAGATGGGTTGGGTGTGAAATGCTGCCACGGGCGTGTCTGTCTACCATTTTGGATATCATATCAAAAGTTGCCCAATACAAAAATTCACCTTGTGTCAAAGTTTGGTCCCGATCCGACAAGCGGTTCCGGAGTTATTGCGTAAAAAAAATACTATTTATTATATAATGGAAGAATGCAATACTCTTGAACCCCTGAAGACTTGGCTTGCTGCATGAGGGAGATGGGAAGGTAAGTCACACCACACCAAAAATTGTCAAAACTTTGAAGGTCCATAATATTGTTATTAAACTAAGCATTTGGCAAAGCAAGGTATTGTTAAAAACCTTAGCCAATACTCTGCTATTCACCAAAAATGAATTTCCATTCCATTATTATTATTATTTGGTAGGGTAGGTATGTATAGGTAGGTTGACTAAATAATTGGTGGAATCCGTAGAGACTAGAACTATTTTGAGAGAGTTCAATTAAAACAAAATTATGGATCTGAATGAATAATCATTATGTTATTAAGCAAAACTAGGGGATCCGTGGAAGCCTATAGACTGAATACTGAAAACGTTGTGTGGGTACCGCATACGGTTTTAAATTAATTTAAGAATAGACAGTTTTCAATGCTGCGGACAAACTATTCCACCAATTTCTAATCCTTTGGTACCAACACATTCGGAATTGCGAGTTTCACCCAACTACGCAAACATGGCTTTGATCATCCGAGTAGTTTTCAAGATGTGGATTTTTAAGTGTATTTCGAGTTTTTTTCAAGATTGCCAAATAAAAACCCACGTGCAAAGCAAAACCATTTCCATAACATTTGCGGAGCATTAGTAGTGGAGTCCATATGCCAAAGCCCAATCATTTCCTATGAGTGGGAGAGACGGTATTTAGGTTTTTAAAAAATCGTGAAATCGGCTGCCACGGACCTGTTTGGCCGCCATTTCGGATGTTTAGCATATTAAAGGTTGCCCAATACAAAAATGCACCTTGTATGAAAGTGTGATCCCGATCCAAAAAGCGGTTTAGGAATTAATGCGTAAAAAATAATTTGGAAGAATAAGAAGATTTAATTATTGCAATAGCGTTCCCCACAGGGCTCGAACCCCAAACAATAATACAGAAAAATAACCAAAAAGGTCAGTGTTTCTCTTTCGCTCAACCACACACTCTCAACCTTATACTCACGCACCAACACTAGCATGTTAAATCCCTCAGAAGTCGAATGAATTAAATCTGTTTTACTTTACACACAAACACAGGCTTACGCGCGCGAGTGAATTGAGTCTCTCTCTCTCTCTCTCTCTCACTCTATTTGGCTTTGTGTTTGGCCTTGGTGCTGTTTTTTACTGACTCTCTCTCTCTCTCTCTCTCTCCCCTGTACCTGATTGGCTTTGTGTTTGGCCTTGACGGTTCTTTGACTCTCTCTCTCTCTCTCTCTCTCTCTCTCTCTCTCAGGCCTAGGGTGTAACTTTGTAATGCTTTCTTTAAAACTAGTATGCATATGAAATCACATCATTATCTTGCCTCTCCTTTATTTGATCTCGTCCACATACGCATACACATAAAGTAAATACAGAGCATATCTAAGGAGGGGAATAGCGAAAAGACAAATGAGATGGAGAGAGGACAACTAAGAGAACATAGAGAAGAAAGGAAGAATTAGATACAAGTAGAAATGCCAGTTTTAAATGGTGATTGAGGTGTATTAACCCCTTGAGGATTATGACCCGTGTTGATAGATTATTCTGGCTATTACTGCCGTCAACAATTGTTTTCAGATTAGGAAGTGTATAAGGAGGTTTTACCCTTTTAATTCCCACATATCCTTTTTTAGCTGTATAAAATCGTCTAATGATAGCCAGAATATACTGTCAAAGCACTAACACCTTCCACCTTCAAAGCATACTCATTCTACCTTCAAAGCACTAACACATTCTACTCTCAAAGAACTAACACATTTTACCTTCAAAGCACTAACATATTCTACCTTCAAAGCACTAAAACATTCTACCTTCAAAGCACTAACACATTCTACCCTCAAAGCACTAACACATTCTACCCTCAAAGCATTAACACATTCTACCTTCAAAGCACTAACACATTCTACCTTCAGAGCACTAACACATTCTACCTTCAAAGCACTAACACATTCTACCTTCAAAGCACTAACACATTCTACCTTCAAAGCACTAACACATTCTACCTTCAAAGCACTAACACATTCTACCTTCAAAGCACTAACACATTCTACCTTCAAAGCACTAACACATTCTACCTTCAAAGCACTAACACATTCTACCTTCAAAGCACTAACACATTCTACCTAATTATTGGTAAATCTTTTAACACACACGAATCTAAGATCGAGTTGTCAACTTGTGGAATGGGCTTCCCTGAGACGTTATAGACTGCAGCACCGTTGATTCTTTTAAACTTCGGTTAGACAAATATCTTGCATCAAACCCGCGACTGACTGCGTTTGTAAATGAATAACTTTATTTTATTTCCTCCCTCAGATTCATCAAGGATTATTGCGTTTATATATTACTAAGACATTATTCTCTTTTTCCCATATATACGAAATATCACTTATAACTGTGTTATGTTACTAACCCATCTGTCCCCTACTATCTTCCTAATCCTGCAACGGACATTATTTCCAGGGCAGTAGTTCCCTTTCCAATGTTCTCTTACCCACTCTAAGCCACTGTTTGGACACTTGATCCTCAGTGTTTTGCAGGACAAGCAGCCAAGAAGGGTCACTAGACCTATTGTTGCTTGATTTTCTCTATACTCCTTTGTACTACCTTCTAAGCACTAACACATTCTACTTTCAAAGCACTAACATATTCTACCTTCAAAGCACTAACACATTCTACCTTCAAAGCACTAACACATTCTACCTTCAAAGCACTAACACATTCTACCTTTAAAGCACTAACACATTCTACCTTCAAAGCACTAACACATTCTATCTTCAAAGCACTAACACATTCTACCTTTAAAGCACTAACACATTCTACCTTCAATGCACTAACACATTCTACCTTTAAAGCACTAACACAGTCTACCTTCGATGCACTAACACATTCTACCTTTAAAGCACTAACATATTCTACCTTCAATGCACTAACACATTCTACCCTCAAAGCACTAACACATTCTACCCTCAATGCACTAACACATTCTACCCTCAATGCACTAACACATTCTACCCTCAAAGCACTAACACATTCTACCCTCAAAGCACTAACACATTCTACCCTCAAAGCACTAACACATTCTACCCTCAAAGCACTAACACATTCTACCCTCAAAGCACTAACACATTCTACCCTCAATGCACTAACACATTCTACCCTCAATGCACTAACAGATTCTACCCTCAAAGCACTAACACATTCTACCCTCAAAGCACTAACACATTCTACCCTCAAAGCACTAACACATTCTAGTCCCTAATGATACTCACTCCAATCCAAATAATCTACCCCTCCTCCCCACTTACCCTCTGTTTTGTATATGTAGATGAGAGAGACAAAAGGCAAAACTGCTGTGAGGAGTGCCTCCTCCAGAGTTGAAAGAGTGATAGGGCCAAAATCAAGGAATGTTCGAGCCAAAATGTCTGGACACACAGAGTTTGAATCAATTTAAGTCATAGGCTGAAGGAAAGATGGATTCAGGGAGAGAGTTCCAGAGCTCAGCTGTTGAATAGAAGAAAGGTTTGGAGTATTGTTTCAATCTTGAGTTGGAGAGTTGCACAGAGTAGGGATGGGATTGTGTTTCAAGACGGGTGCTACTTACCCGAAGTAGAGGAGGTGGTGTACAGTACACTGAGAGATTTCTGAGATCACTGATTATTGTAAAAGTGAAAGAATAGCGAGAGAGATGCAACATTGCGGCAAAGCGAGAGATTGCAGAGAGTCGGTGAGTGGTCTGGAGTTAATGATACGAAAGGCTTTCCTTTCTATTTTGTCTAGAAGTGCTGTGCGAGAGGATCCTCCCTACACATGTGAACAATACTCAATACAAGGATGCACTGTGCCCTCTGTACAGAGCATGAAGCTGTGCATGAGTAAAGAACCCCTTGAGGTGGTTGAGCACACCCAGCTGGGAGGGCCGCCTTAGCAAGAGTGGTATTATGGTCATTCCAAGAGAGAGCAAAAGAAAAAGAAACACCGAGAATACTGATATAAGATGAAGGGTTGATATTTGTATTGTTGAAGTATAATGGAGTGTTCTTTGGGAGCTCACGCCAGTTAGATAGATGGAGAAATTGGGTTTTGGAAGCATTAAAGACAACAATGTTTTCTCTGTCCCAATTGGAAATAGTAGTTAGATCAGAATAAAAGTGTTGTATGACTTCATTACGTTTGTTATTGGGGGATTGCTTGCTGCGGCGTTATGGAAATGTAATTGAATAGTGTAAGGTAGAGTCGTCTGCGTATGAATGTATAGGACTGGAGGTACAGTTGAGGGGCAGGGGGAGGTTATTTATTGGAAGACTTATTTATTTACTTATTATTTTATTTAGTTTCTTAATAGACCTCCACCAAACTTAAAAAACATTCCAAAGCTCCCCCTTCTAGATAAATTTGAAAATTTGTCGTCAGAAAAATGTCCATGCCGAAGGACGGTTACTCCTAAGTTGCAGGATCGTTATCGCTCGCCAGGAAAAAAAGTTGACACTAAAATGCCAAGAAAGGTCTTAAAACCATTAAACTAATATGGCGAACATTATAAAATCTGGAAACTAATGGGGCTAAGCATAAAGGAGAAGTTGATCCAGATAAACCAACCATCTGCCCTTAACACCCGAGTCCTCCTTCCCCCTTCTCCTCACCCCCCTCCCAGACAGCTACCCACTCCTGCGCTCATAGCTCTATCTACACCCTTCTCCTACTACCCACTCCATTGCCACCTCCTTTCCACCACCACCACCCAGACATCTACCCAGTCCTGGCCAGTGTCCACACTCATAGCTTTATCTACACCCTTCTCCTACTAGCCACTCCATTGCCACATCCCCCCTCCCGACATTTACCCACTCCTGCACTCATAGCTCTATCTACACCCTTCTCCTACTACCCACTCCATTGCCACCTCCTTTCCACCACCCCCCAGACAGCTACCCACTCCTGCCCACACTCATAGCTTTATCTACGACCTTCTCCTACTAGCCACATCCCCCCTCCCGACATTTACCCACTCCTGCACTCATAGCTCTATCTACACCCTTTTCCTACTAGCCACTCCATTGCCACATCCCCCCTCCTGACATTTACCCACTCCTGCACTCATAGCTCTATCTACACCCTTCTCCTACTACCCACTCCATTGCCACATCCCCCCTCCCGACATTTACCCACTCCTGCACTCATAGCTTTATCTACAAACACCTTTTCCTACTAGCCACTCCATTTTGCCACATCCGCCCTCCCTGACCATTTAACCCACTCCTGCACTCATAGCTCTATCTACACCCTTCTCCTACTACCCACTCCATTGCCACATCCCCCCTCCCGACATTTACCCACTCCTGCACTCATAGCTTTATCTACACCCTTCTCCTACTAGCCACTCCATTGCCACATCCCCCCTCCCGACATGCCTCGTGCCTGTACGAACTGCGCCGGTAGGTTTGGTGCTTCCATGTTTGCTCCTGCCGATCCACAAATCTGCTGAATCTGCCAGCAACGAGAGGATTTGACAGCAAAATTGGATGAAGCCCACAACAAGATCAATGCCCTCACCAGGAAGCTCGAATCACTCCAAGAGTTTGTAACACTCAATGTTGGAGTATCACTAACTCCAATTGTTTCAACTCCAGCATCCACCACCGCCCCAACGTCATCTGCCAACAATCCAACACCTGCAGTAGACACTGCAGCAGATGCTTCTGACGAACCTGAGCCGACATCAAACCAGGACAGCCACCCTGTTCACCTTAGTCTCTCCCCCACTCCTCGTGCAAGAAGCCTGCTAGCACGAACAGTACCAACCCCTCGGCCCCGTTCTAACCACTCCTCTCCCCGACCTGTACGTAGAGTCCCGCCACCACAGGTTTCCGGATTTACACCAGTGAGGAACGGTGCACGGCCAACGCAGAAAAGGTCTCATCTACCAGTCACAATGTCAAACAGATTTGAGATATTGGTAGAGATGGAAGACGAACCAGAAGAGACCAGGCTCGTTGGGGATTCCATCCTACGAGGACAGGTCGAAGAGTTCTGCGACAGAGTCCCAAATCAACGAAAAAGATTTTGCATCCCAGGAGCTGGACTGGACGACATTGTGGAAGCCTTCGAAGATACCACAAAGGATGCAAATGAAAATACACTTTTTGTCATCCATGCTGGTTCAAATGACGTCATGCGCAACAGATCCGAAGAGTTGATGGAGAAATATCGCAAGATGATCCAGCACTACAAAAACAAGTCAAGGAATATCATCATCTCAGGCATTCTCCCCAAGATCGACGCACCTGAGAAATTCTACGACAAGGCCTTCAGCACAAATAGCCGACTAAAATATTTGTGTCTGAGGGAAGAAGTTGAATTCATCAACCTCTGGGACAACTTCTACAACCAGCCTACTCTGTTCCGCAAGGATGGCACTCATCTAAACCCTGTGGGTTCATCACGCATGGGTCGTCTCCTACATGAAACAGTCCGCAGCCATGGATCAAAAAACGCCATCCGAGAAGAAGCAGCAGTGACATAAATCATCCAACGCCAAGAAAAAAACAGAGGCAACCGAGGACCACCAGCGATAAGGACCGAAGACAGCGAGGACCGAGGACAGCCATGAACATAAATGTAGATCCGACAAGAACCAAAAATATTATTAAAGAGCGTTCCATGAGTTCTAAAATAACAAATTGAAAGGTTTTCTATGCAAACACTTGTAGCATATGCAATACATTTTCAGATTTAGAGGAGCTAGTGTTTACAGAAAATTATGATGTGATTGGCATAACAGAATCTTGGCTCAATACAGAAGATAAAGACTTTTTAGCAGAGTATTCACTTCCCGGTTATGTAATGTTTGAGAAAATCCGAATAAAACGAAATGGAGGTGGCGTTTTACTTTATATCAAAGAAAGTCTTAACCATACCCTCTTGTCAAAACCTCGAATTGTGAACGTCGACGCATCTTTTGTGCTAATAAAGAATAATAAAGGTACAAAAATAATACTTGCATTAATATACAGACCTCCAGCTCAATCAGTGCAAACTGACCGAGAAATTTACGAACAAATTGCAGATGTAAGTAACTCACAAGATACCGTAATTTTTGGCGACTTTAATTTACCCGTGACCAAGTGGGGCGATACTCTTACTTCACACTCCGGACATGACTTGCATACGAACTTGCAAGAGAGTTCGCTTTATCAATTTGTTCGAACGCCGACCCGTGGTAATAACGTTCTTGACATTGTACTTGCAACAAAAGAAGAATTAATAGAGAATTTGAATGTTGGTGATGATTCAGTAACAGCGACCATCGTACGATAACTTTCACTTTAAAGTTTACTAGTAACGAACCAAATAGTAGCATCGAAAAAGTCCCTAATTTCAAGAAAGCAAACTTCCATAAACTTAGAGCTATGTTTAAAGAAACTGACTGGAGCTTTTTAACCCTTAAAAAGCGGCTCACCACATAAGTCGTATTTAATAAAGCTGGACTATGTGGCGGCGCTCGACATAGGTCGAGTGGCAATTTCAGCACGTAATGTTGCTGAGAGAGAGAGACAAGTGGTGGCAGGAGACTAGCGAGCGTATGACTGCTCCAGACCACCGCGGCGAACCTACTGACACGAATCTCAGCTCCCTCCTCCCTCTCTCACTCGCTATATACGGAATTGTATCGGGAAAGTGGCTAATTACATGCTTTTTGCACTCGCGTTGCACGGTTATTGCAAGAAAACTAGCCATCATAAAAGGATCGTTATGGTGTCATTCGAAAGCTCTGTTTATGCCCTTTCAGGGATAGATACTTGTTTTACGTTCTGGGTCTTATTTAGGCATGAAAATGATCACGTAAACAGCCCTATTTTGGCTAAAAACACCCAGCTGGGCGGTACATATAAATAAACCGCCTAGGCCGCTAAAGAAGGGTTAATTAACAATAACGACATAAATACATCTTGGAAGTTATTCGAAACCACTTACCTAAAAGCAGTGCAAGACTGCATACCATCGAAAATACGGCATCCAGGCCATAATAATAAGCCCAAATGGTGGAATAAAGATATTTCAAACTGCCTGCTTGCTAAAAAATGTGCTAATGATAGATTAAAATCCTCACAAAATGACGAAGAACGGGTGAAATTTGTAGAGCTACGACGCAAAGCCAAAAAGTTAATTAAGCAAAGTAAAAAGACCTTAGAGTTACATATTGCGAATCAAAGTAAAACAAACCTGAAAGAATTCTATAGTTATATCAGAAAGAAAAAAGTAGTTACTTCAACTGTTGGACCGTTAGTCGATGAAAATGGAGAATACACCAAAGACGAAGTACAAATGAGTAATGCCCTCAATACCTTCTTTGCATCAGTTTTTACAACAGAAGACCTCAGTGATATCCCTACACCATCGCCAATTCAGATTGATAATTCAGATGTTCTAAGCAATATCACCGTTACAGAGAGAGAAGTATTGAATTGTTTAGATAAACTCAAGGTAAATAAAACGCCTGGACCTGATACAATCTCGCCTAGAGTTCTAAAGGAAGCTAAGGATGAGCTCTCCAAACCACTGACATTACTATTCAATAAATCCTTGCAGTCTGGAACTATGCCTGATCAGTGGAAGCTAGCCAACGTAACACCGATATTAAAAAAAGGCAGCAAATCCCTACCCAGTAACTATCGTCCAATTAGCTTAACCTCAGTTATATGTAAAATGCTAGAAACGGTCATACGAGACAGACTCTTAAATCACTTAGAGGAAAATAACATACTTAAAGATACTCAACACGGCTTTCGTAAAAAACGTTCCTGTTTAACAAACCTCTTAGACTTTTTCCACGATATCCTCAACCTCTACAATGAGAGTAAAGCTGTAGATATTATATACCTTGATTTTCAAAAGGCCTTTGACAAATTTCCCCACAAATGTTTACTGCTAAAACTAAAAGCGCATGGAATACAAGACGGTGTGTTGAAATGGATAGAAAATTGGCTCAGCGACAGAAAGCAAAGAGTAGTCATAAACGGTAAGGCATCTAAATGGACCAATGTAAGTAGCGGGGTACCCCAGGGATCGGTATTAGGACCAATTCTCTTTCTAATTTACATCAACGACATAGATGAGGGTCACACCTGTACAATCTCAAAATTTGCTGACGATACAAAAATTGCAAATAGCGTACTCTCAATAGAACAGGTTGACGATATGCAACACAATCTAGATACATTGTCATGTTGGGCCCAAATTTGGCAAATGAGTTTCAATGCGGATAAATGTAAAGTACTACATATCGGATACCTAAAGAGAAAGCAAACTATTCGATGAATGGCACTCAGCTTAAGAATGTAAACAGAGAAACCGATCTGGGAGTAACAATATCGAGTAACCTAAAACCGAGTCAACAATGTTCAGAAGTTGTTAAGAAGGCAAACAAAATAATTGGCTTTATAGGCAGGTCATTTGAGCATAAATCCAAAGAAGTTATCCTAACCCTTTACAATTCCTTAGTCCGCCCTCTTCTGGAATACTGCGTTCAATCCTGGTGCCCTTATTACCAAAAATATATAAACAAGCTAGAACGAGTTCAACGTAGAGTTACCAAAATGATACCTAGCCTAAAGAACAAACCATACGAAGAGCGTCTTAGAGAATTAAATCTATTTCCTTTAACCCAGCGCAGATTAAGAGGTGACTTAATTCAAGTGTTCAAAATCATCAAAGGCATCGACAATATGAACTGTAGTAAGTACTTCACTATCGACCAATCTAATTACACACGGGGAAACGGTTGCAAAATTATTGGTAAATCTTTTAACTTTCTAACATCTAAGAATTTCTTCTTCAATCGAGTTGTCAACTTGTGGAATGGGCTTCCCCGAAACGTTATAGACTGCATCACCGTTGATTCATTTAAACTCCGCATAGACAAATATCTCGCATCAAACCCGCGACTGACTGCGTTTGTAAATGAATAACTTTATTTTATCCCCCCCTCGGTTACTAACCCATCTGTCCCCTACTAACTTCCTAATCCTGCCACGGACATTAGTTCCAGGGCAGTATTTCCCTTTCCAATGTTCCCTTACCCACTCTAAACCACTGTTTGGACACTTGATCCTCAGTGTTTTGGAGGACAAGCAACCTAGAAGGGTCACTAGATCTGTTGTTGCTTGATTTCCTTTGTACTCCTTTGTACTATTTACCCACTCCTGCACTCATAGCTTTATCTACACCCTTCTCCTACTAGCCACTCTATTGCCACATCCCCCCTCCTGACATTTACCCACTCCTGCACTCATAGCTCTATCTACACCCTTCTCCTACTAGCCACTCTATTGCCACATCCCCCCTCCTGACATTTACCCACTCCTGCACTCATAGCTCTATCTATTCCCTCTCACTAGCCACTCTATTGCCACATCCCCCCTCCCGACATTTACCCACTCCTGCACTCATAGCTTTATCTACACCCTTCTCCTACTAGCCACTCTATTGCCACATCCCCCCTCCTGACATTTACCCACTCCTGCACTCATAGCTCTATCTACACCCTTCTCCTACTAGCCACTCTATTGCCACATCCCCCCTCCCGACATTTACCCACTCCTGCACTCATAGCTTTATCTACACCCTTCTACTACCCACTCCATTGCCACCTCCTCCCAACTCTCTTCTCCCTTCTCATGAATACATTTGCTGCACTTCACCCCTTCTATACCGGCGAAGTATTTTGTTTTTATTATACCTATATTAGACGATTTTGTGCAGCTTAAGAAGTATCTGTGGTAGGTAAAAGGGTTAATTGAGATAGTTCGAAGCTTGTTCATTGCTGGAGTCTCTTTTTAAGCTGGATTAAATCGTCTATTAGTAGCAAACATACAGTTAAATGAACGGCATCGGTACTGAAAGGGTTAAAGACGACATGGAGACAGATGAAGAGAATATTACGATATAAAGAGCCTTTATTGCCTCACAGAAGGAAGATGAAACTCTGATAAGGGGTAACTCTCTAGTTAGAGGTCTATGCCGTTTCTTTTCAACTGACACTATACATACAGGTGACAGCCAGAAGGTAATGAGGAAAACCAAAATAACAATCATATACGTCAAAACAGATACTTAAGATAAATAACAATACTAAAGGGAAGTATCTATTTAAGCAACATAATTACCAGGACAATATCATCATCCTCTATCAATATCTGCAATAGTAAAACATAATGGTAAGACACACCCCCCAATAAAACATAACATTAAATTAATCAGTTTTAATGCTAGAAATGTCTGATATGAATACCGTGAAATAAGATGGTTAATTTATAATGAGGTATGTGATATACAAGTTATCACCGAGACATTCCTTTATACCAAAAACATGCACCTAGAGCATGAATTTCAGTTACAGGGGTACAAATTATTCCATATTGATCGGGGTCACTGTAGACTAACCCAACACAAACATATACAACTAATGATTATGCTGCCGAACAATTTTAATATATATATCGCTATTATAACAATCAGTGTTCTTCAGAGCTCTCTCAGTGCATACCCCCTCCCTTACGGCGAGTGGAGGCACCCGCCTTTCAACACAATTCCACTCCTATTCTGTCCAGCTCTCCAACCAAAGAATTAACAAATGTCTTTATCCTTTCTTATATTCAACATATGTACTCTTGAACTCTCTCCCTCAATCAATATTTCCTTCATCCTATGACTTAGAATGCATTAAACTTCGTGTGTCCAGGCATTTTGACTCTATCGTTACTTGAATTTGGCCCTGTCACTATTTCAACTTTGTGGGAGACACTTCCTATAGGCAGCTTTTACTTTTGTCTCCTTCACTCACATAGAACAAAATAATAAGAAAGCAAGAGTACGGTATTTTGAGAAGGGGTTGAAGGGTGGAGAGAGAGCCTTTTGTTGTTCATGATGTCTTATTCTTCCACGGTCTAAGTTAATAGGAATTATTCATATACATATAGATGTTAAGGCCGGATCACCTCGTTTGGCCAAATAGAATGTGTGGCCTGTGTATGTATGTAACTCACTCCACCTCACTCGCACTCTCTCTCGCACAAAACACACATATACAGTACAAATACACCTTCCCCTATTGAATACACAAACAGTGAATGAGGTATGTGGCTGTGTTTACCTGAGAACGAGGGTGAGAGAGAGAGAGAGAGAGAGAGAGAGAGAGAGAGAGAGAGAGAGAGAGAGAGAGAGGAGGGGAGGGGAAAGGGGGAGGAAGAATACGAGATAATAATTATGAAAGTACTGTGTGTCTATCATTAACATGAGTTAATCCTACCATAACACTATCCTTTAGATACATTATATTTGTATTTCCTTAGCTTCGGCCTAAATGGCACACAGTCCTTCCTAAAGCCAACCATAAAGATACTACGAAAAAAGGCTCGAAAACCACGAAAATGCTGAGATTATTCGATAATTCAGGAACTATTAACAAGTAGGTTGAATGTCTGAAAGCTCTAGTATTTACCTATATACCCAAACGACATATCTATCTATCTATCTATCTATATACTCAGACCCAATCCCCACTTTCCCATTTTTGTTCATTCATTCACAAGATATTATGCGAGTAGACAGACAGACAGACAAACATCTAAAGACCCATAGGACTGACTACAATACACTGAACGAGTGTTGTGCAGTCATTGAGTACATATTGTTAACATGTGAACTTTACAAATTAGAAGTATTAGTTTTTCTGAACCCCCTTCTCTGTCATGCTTAACCCAAGTAGTTTTCAGTTCTTAAGACTTTCGCTCATTTCCTTGTCAATATTAAGACCTTTCGTGACATTTAAGTATCGATTTTTCCCTGGCGAGCAATAGCGAGCCTGTAATTTAGAAGGAATGGTCTTTGGCCAGGGTATTTTTCTACCAAGAAATGTACAATGTAGCAAACTAAAATTAATATATATACCGGTAATAATAAAAATATATATATATAACTGAATAAAATAACGTCCCTTTAACCCTTGCAAGCCATCACCGCACCACTATAACCACCACCAACACCATTAATACCACCAACATTACCACCACCACCACCACCACTAACCCTGATTGCTGTTGTAAAAGAGCCTCCGGAGAGCTGTTTGACTTGTGTAAATGTTCAGAGAGCTTTTATTCTATATTACATTAGTTCAAAACAAGGTTTAATCAAATGCATCTAATGGAAGTTCACTTCTCCCTCTGTATATTGTAACTCAATATTTACTTTCAGAAAGACGAAAAGACGAAAATGTCAGGCACTAAATTATTTGTATCAACCCCTTCTGTAGCGGCGACATATATTTTGTAATTGATTATAGCCATACTTAGACGATTTTGTGCAGTTTAAGAAGGTTCTGTGTTATTAGACAGGGTTAAGTGAGAGAGTTAGAAGGTTGTCTATTTCGGGAGGTCCTTTTAAAATGAATACAATTGTTTAATCGTAGCCAGAATAGAGTTAAAAGGCAGGCACCGGTACTGGAAGGGTTAACCCCGAAAAGTCGCTGAGACTCTTAAGAGGTTTTGGTAGTGAAAGGCGACGGGACTATTAAGATCTAGGGCCTAAGAAAAAAAATCCCCAGTAGCACTCAAAACAAAGGAATATGTGATTAAGTGAGATAATTCCCCTCCAAACCTTTTATCACTCCTCCACATGTGTCAAAAACCCCTCCTCCCTCCAATTAATACCTATTTTCCATGTATTCCCTTGTTTATCGGTTTATTTATCACGCCAATATCTCCAATATCTTAGGGGAGGTGTAGCGGAGTGGTCTTGCCACTAGACTGGTAATCCAATGGACCCAGGTTCGAATCCCAATATGTCAATGGTAAGATATTATTGGGATGGAATTTGTGCTGTACCTAGGTATCAGTGCATTACCACATCACACCGAAATGCCAAAAAAATACCCTCATTGTTCCCTGATTAAAATAGCATTGTATGAATATTCCCATATTAAAAAATATGCTACAGGGCGGCAATGCCTAGTGAGTTAATTGCTCAATAGGTGGCGTTCTGAGAGTGAGGGTCCGAGTGTGGGGGATGAGACTGTGAAGCGCAGAAGCGAGGCGGCTTCAGAGATGGATTTGCTTCAAGCCGTGAAGCTTCGCATTGCTCACTCCCTAGACTGGAGCAAGACCTCACGGGCCTCACTGAGTTCAGCGGTAGAGTGTAAAGGCTATCAGCCTATGCCCGAGAGGGAGTAGTTGGAATATAGAAGAAAAAAAAAACCCGGTTCCAAGGTCATCTACTGCGCATGTAGAGAGCGTAGGAAGAGAAAGAAAGCTAGACTGAGGGCTCAGTCTGCCTTCAGGCCTCAGAGGGGGAGGGTATAAGTTGCATTCGCCTCTCACTTCATGACTGGAATGTTGGCAATAATTTGTCTTTTTCACCCCCCAAATACTATTCCCATTGTTTTATTGCTGTTACATATTAATATCATTATATCAAACATAAAAAAGGCGCATATGAATAAGTAATAACGACATTTATGGTAAAATTAAGATTTTAGGCGGGAATGAAGCCAAATATCCTCGCTTGGCGGGAGGGTTTGAACTACCAATAGCGTGCCGCTCTCGGGTTAATAATGCGGAAGATCCAAGCATTACAAAGGAAATAAAGTCATAATATTATTAATAATCTTCAAGAAATTGTTTGTGATAAGGATGGTGTAAGGATGGAATACCACAGTATGGGCACTTTATTGGGCAGCCTATTACACCACATTTATGAGGGTTATCCCTGGGCACTTGTTAACTCCCCGTAAGGTTTTAAAATTGTACTGTCTACATTACCTTCCCATAACACGTAGAGCGACAGGAAAGAGTAAAAGCTTGGGCTTCAAAGCTTATTCCGTCGATTAAAAGACAAAGCTATTCAAATAAATTATGAAGCTTAGGAAGGACATACAGTAGTTAAAAGGATTATTCAAGATAATTTGTAGCATTTTAATGAGTATGTCTTTCCTAAGATGAAACAATATTGTCATTGGATACATGCAGATTACAAAGTCAGTCCATTGAAGTTTTTAAAATAGTTTATGGGTTGATAATGGGAATTATAGCAAAATGTTTATCCTAAATATAAATACAACACGCAACCATGGTTGGAATTGAAATGGTTCAGCGCTATTATTTATGGACACTTTTTCACATATAAGATTTGTTCTACCTGGAACAAACTTTCCTCATAAGTTTTAAACAGTACTTCAGTAGAGCAGGTTAAGAAAAGAGTAAATAGTTTAGAGTAATGCAGTCTTTCCATTTCAAGTATCTCCCAGGAATGGACCGCAAGCTGTCTGAGCTACTAACTATTACTTGTAACTCATTATAACTCGTGACCCATTGTGTATTATCCTCTTAAAACTTCAATAGCATTTTTTAAACTCACTTTCAACTTATAATAGGTTACCGGCTTTCATTTTTACGCTGGCAGTATTTTTTTACTGGTATTGGTTTGTGTTTTGGTTTTCATAATTATAGAGCGATTGTATCTTAACCCGGGAACTGCGGGGAGACTCTTAAGAGTTCCCCCGGCGGACTGCGGGGAGACTCTTAAGAGTCAGAGAAGAAAAAAATCAACTTTTGACATCGACAAAAAAAAAACATTTTATTTATTTTATTTTTTTTATTTTTTTTGGCCCCTGGGCCATGCAAAATCTCAGTCCTCTACCTCCCCTCCTTCCCCACTTTCCTCCTCTCCTTCAGTTATCACCTATTTGCCCTGTTATTCCCTTATTCTGAGGTATATTTTTGTGCTAACATTTGAAATCCGGTTGCAGGGTGTGGTCATCACTGATAGCAAGCGAATGCAAGAGAGAGAGAGAGTATCGATCGACTGTGTCTCAGTGGCCTTGGGGGAAATTGGCGGGAAAGCAGCTTGCCTCACCCATACATTATACAACTCGCGGGCTATATCTCCGATTTTGACCATCCAAACGCTGTTTTCACTCGTTTTATTGTTGTTTCAGGTTAATACCTTTATAATCAACCCATAATAGGCACATATGGATAAGTATTAATGCTATTAATGGTACAATTAATATTTTAGTGACGGAAACACCTCAAATACATGCGCACAGGGAGAGGTGTCTAATTACCCCCATGCGCACTTCAGAGGTTAAGGGGACGTTTTATTATTATTTTGTATTTTTTTGTTTTGCTTTGTATTGCCGATAAATATACTTGTTTTCGTTTGCTTCCTATACCTCTATCAGGCTAAAACAAATATACCCCCAGGACCCCCTTTCGAGATGAATGTGTACATTGTTCAGTAGAAAAATGTCCAGGAAAAAATCAACACCTAGATAGAGCGAAAGGTGTTCAAATCACCAAACTAATGGGGCGAATGTCTTAAAATTTCATAACTTATTGGGGTATACATGGAGAAGGGGTCCAGAAAAAAAAAATCAATGGATATCGTAACCTACACATTTTTTTTTTTTTTTTTTTTTAAGAGACAATGAACGGAGGAAGGAAAAACACAGATAAAACAAAAAGGTCCATGTGCCTAAAGGCATCCTCCATTCATAAAATGTTTGTAACATGCATAATATTACCGAGCAGTTGAATACTATCTATGCACGGGAAACAAATATACATATATACTGTATATATATTCTGACATACGGAGCCCTGTATGTGTTTATTTAAGAGTTAGAGTTAAGATTTGAAGGAGTGCCGAATTACCCGGGCGGCAAAGCAGACCAGCGAGCGAGGGAACTAGCTCATCTGCATACCAGCAAACAAGCCTTCACACCTGCGTGCGTCATATGGGACCCTGCAAACTTCTTCGATGACCCGACGCTATGGCGATGATCGACGCCATTGTACTATGCATCTGCTATGCAACTAGAGGAGCTGTGATTGGGGCGCACACCATCCCCGCCTCCTGATTCGTTCCTACACCATCATTGCATAGTATATAAGACCCGAGTAGTGGGCATTCAAATCAGTCACATTTGGAGTTGGGAAGGTGAATTTGCAGCTGGAGGAAGACGGGGGTGAAGATTTATAATGGGATTGTGACTGTCAGTCAGATTATATAAGTGTGTGTTAAGTGTGTTCGGTGTAAACACTTATGTTGGTTAGTGAGATATTATGATTGGGAATTAACGTTAACGCTACTAGTATGTACTTAACTATTTTAGTTGACTGACTTGTGGACTGAAGCAACTCTTTAAGTAATTGGGTTATGATAAAAGTAATACTATTGTTTTATATTAATACTTGCGAGTTCTTTCATTTTCTTTTAATTAAGCTTACATTGCTGGTAAGAACAAGAACGGTGATACTATTGCCTCATATTAGTAATCTCGCCTTAGACTAACATGGCTGTTTTAATGTTACTTCTAGTGATTTCCTAAGCTGAAGACAATTATTTTAGCTTCAAAATATTATTTTTGCTTTTCATATTATTTGAGTGAGACCTGAATCGAATCTATGAAGCGATCCTGTAACTTAATTTACTCATAATCAAACCTCAATGTTACGTGGTTAAGAAAATACATTTATCTAATAATTAAATATATATCTAACTTTTTATGTGACTTTGATATTAATCCTGATAATAATAATATAATACTATTAACGTAAGACAAGAACCAAGAATAATAACTACATTAAATATAAATAAAAGGACATGATATAAGAAAACTATCTATTCATTTCAAAAAGGGTAAGAGACAGAAATATTCTTACCTTAATATTTATCTTTCAAGACTTGATATATAATTAATAGTCCTTCTTTAGATATAACTTATTCGGTTCATAACCATAGCCTACTAAGCTTCGGTTACATAATAATTCTTTATAAATACTACATGACTTTAATTAGTTTCAGTATTTTTCCATAATTAAAGAGTATCAGTCAATAAAGGAAACCAAGTCCTAAAATCCAAAAGGAAAGGAAGCAACAACAGGAAATGATTTTATTAGATTTTACTTTCGTTTTGCCTTCAGCTGACTGATACCTTATAATATATCTCTGTGCTATCTAGTTTCATCAAGTTAACCACTTGAGGATCAAGATACGCAACAGAAGAGTGGCGACCTCGCCAGGATTCGTTTCATACAGTTTCACTCAGTTTCATTACCGTTTCACTACTTAAAAATCAAATATTAATCATGTCTGATATAATTAATGACGAAGATGCTCGGGTTTTCATAGATCAGAACCCACAGCCCCTGATATTGACCGTCTGTCAAAATCCGAACTGAAAGTGCTTGCTTCACATCTCCAGTTAACTGTCTCAAACATGTCCAAAGTAGAGGTGGCTCAGACCATAAAAACCCACCTGTTCACTGTAGAAGGCGGTTAGGGTGACGGAGTAGTTGGTGGGATTCCGAGTAAACCTAGCCAACTTGATGAACAATTGCCACCTGGTTTTACCATTGATCAAGTATTCGAACTAGAACTAGCCAGAATAAAGACCGAACAAGCCAGAATAAATGCCGAACAAGCCAGAGCAAATGCCGAACAAGCCAGAGCAACGACCGAACAATATCAATGTCAATATCGTATAGCTCAACTAAATGTCAATACAAATGCTCCCTTAATTGCTCCCCCTCTGGGATTGACTATGACCAGTGTCATTCCACCTTTCACTGAGGATAATGTGCAGGATTTCTTTGTTTTGTTTGAGGAAGTTGCTGGAGGTATGAGGTGGACAAGAGATCAATGGCCTTTTATGTTACAAACCGTTTTGACAGGGCAGGCTCGAGACATGTATTTGTCAGAAGTAGCAGAGGTTAGGCAGGATTATGACAATCTCAAAGAAGCTATCCTAAAAACCTATCAATTACAGCCTGAGGCTTACAGGCAATCTTTCCGTAAAAACCAGAAAAAAGTAGAAGAAACCCATAAGGTATTTGCCAGGACCATGACTAAAACTTTCAATCATTGGGTCAAGAGTAAGAAAGTTACAAGCTACAACGATCTGAAGGAGTTGGTCCTGTTAGAAAATTTCCTATGGAAAATTGATTCTTCTGTATCCTATCATTTAAAGGGGAAGAAGGTAGATTGTCTTGCCGACGCTGCTGACATGGCTGACACATACGTGCTCAACAACAAATTTCGTGGAAAGAAGACCTACGATAATTCTAGTTCTAATTCTAAGTATCCCAATCACAAATCTGACAGACCCAGTCACAAGCCTGTAACGTCTTCCCCAGCTAGCCAAAATAGAATTGTTCACCCAACTAAAAATGCGACTCAGGGCAATGGTAACAGAGGTGGGGCCCAAAGTAATAGTAATGCTCAAAGAGGGAACGTTCCCGTATCCCCTAAAGTATGTACTTTTTGTGGCAAGAGAGGCCACTTAGCTTATCAGTGCTGGGCCAAGGAGAGAACCGAGAGATCGGGGCAGACAGTTGCCGCCGTATCTCAAACTCCATATGTGCCTTTAATGCCGGAATCCGGGTTAAGCCAATAATAATTTCACCATCAGTGCAGGACAGTTACCGTCCCTTTATTTCATCTGGCAACGTGAGATTAAATGATTGCATGCATGAGGTAAAAAATTTGAGAGACACAGGTCCTACTAGCACCCTCATGGTGAATCCTTACACTGAGTGCCCACCTGGCGAACCAGTTATAATGAGAGGTGATGGAGGCCAATTTTATGCATACTTGGTAAAAGGCGAAAATGAATGGGAGTTACTACCGGGTGAGGCCACCATAGTTTTGTGTAGGTCCCAAGATATCCCTGTGCCCGGGGTAACACTCCTTTTGGGGAATGATGTAGCAGGTGAGAAGGTCCGACCAGACCCCATTTTGTCACTTTCCCCTGTTAACGAGCCACTAACCGGTGAGCTCGAAAAGGAGATGCCAACAGTTTTCCCTGTGTGTGCTGTCACACGTTCAATGTCTCAAGTAGCAGTCCCCTCAGACAGAAATGTACCGAATGTAAGAGTTGATGAAAGGGATGATGAGAGTGTGAATGACGCTCCAACTGTGCCTGATGATGTGACTGAGGTGGATTTATCTGACACCTTTATGGCTCATCTTGACCCTAACGATGACCATGAAACCCCTCCAAATTGTCCTAGTGGCCTGGTAGAGCTACAGAATGATGATAGAGAATGCAAGGAGTTAGCTGCCAGGGCCGTGAGTGAAGAGGAATGTGAGAAGGAGGGTGGTGAATGTTTCTACCTCAAAGGAGGAGTATTGTGGCGTAGATGGAGACAGCCACACATACCAATCGATGACGGGGCCTGGGACGTCCATCAAGTAGTAGTCCCCAAACCTTGTTGTAGAGATATCTTGGAAATGGCACATTGTATACCATTGGCAGGACACCTAGGTGTGAGAAAAACTCTAGACAGAATCAGAGCCCACTTTCACTGGCCAGGAATGCGTGCAGAAGTAGTGGAGTTTTGTAGAGTGTGTCACACCTGCCAGATGACAGGAAAACCCAATCAGAAGGTGCCTGTACATCCTCTGGTGCCCTTGCCCGTCTTCGAGAATCCTTTTACTCGGGTGGTAGTGGGCATTGTAGGCCCATTGCCTAAGACTTCCCAAGGTAACATTTATTTATTAACGATTATGGACATGGCAACTCGCTACCCAGAGGCTATACCCTTAAGGACTACCTCTGCTCCAACTGTCATCAAGGAACTGCTCAAATTCTTCACCAGAATGGGTGTCCCCCATGAGGTGCAAAGTGATCAAGGAACTAATTTTACATCTAACACTTTTCAGCAGTCCCTGAAGGAGTTGGGTATTGAGCATGTTAAGTCTAGCACCTACCACCCAGAGAGTCAAGGGGTTCTCGAACGGTATCATCAAACCTTGAAATCCATGTTGCGTAAATATTGTACAGAGACCGGAGTTGAGTGGGATAAGGGGGTACCATTTCTTTTATTTGCTACTCGTGAGGTTCCAACTGAATCCCTGGGTTTCTCCCCTAATGAGCTAGTTTTCGGTCACCAGGTAAGAGGTCCTTTGCAACTATTGCAGGATAGCCTAGTTGGTCAGGAGGGGAACCAAAACCTCTTCAAGTATGTTTTAGATTTCAAAACCCGGCTGAGATCCACATGTGAGTTTGCAGCTCAAAACTTGACAGTGGCTAAAAGCTCCATGAAGAACTGGTATGACAGAAAAGCCTGTGAGAGGGAGTTTCTGCCCGGTGATGAGGTTTTGGTCCTGCTCCCCCTTTTTGGCCAACCTTTATCTGCCAAGTTCAGGGGCCCATATAAGATCATTCAGAGGGTGAGCATTACCGATTATCTAGTAACTATCCCAGACAGGAGAAAGCCCACGCAAGTATTCCATATAAATATGTTGAAACCCTAACATAGGTCCCCTGATTCCTTTCCTCCAGATTCTCCCACTGTGGCAGTGAATGTCAGGACCTGTGGACAGCCTGGTGCGGACGAAGTCATCAGTTCTCTTACTGACCCGCAACAGACTGTTCCTGAGCCTGAAGGTATCCATGCAGACTTTGACTTGTTATGTAGCCTATCCAACTTTAAGTATAACTCAGTAGCTTGGGGGGAATTACCATCTAAACTATGTCATCTTCCCTCTGATCAAGCGAACCAACTAAACTCTGTTTTATGTCAGTCTCCCAGTGTGTTCCGTGATACTCCAGGGCTCACTTCTTTGGCCGTGCACGACATCGACGTAGGGATGCAACACCCATTAAACTATCCCCCTTCCGTGTCTCACCACAACGCAGGAGTATACTGCAGGTCGAGCTTGACTTCATGTTGTCAAACGAGCTGATCACTAGGGCCTTAAGCCAGTGGAGTAGTCCGGTCATACTTGTGCCAAAGCCAGACGGGAGCCATAGGTTATGTATGGACTATAGGCAAGTTAATGCTGTCACAAAGAACGATACCTACCTACTGCCACGGATCGACGACTACATTGACTAGATTGGTACAGCCACCTATATCAGCAAGATTGACTTAATGAAAGGATATTGGGAAGTAGCTCTCACCCCTAGAGCGAGGGAAATATCATGCTTTGTAGTCAATAATCAAGCCATCTGCTGTAACGTAATGCCCTACGGCTTGAAAAACGCTGCAGCTACATTCCAGCGCCTCATGAATTTGGTGACTGAAGGGGTACCTGGATGCGTTGTCTACATCGATGATATTCTTATCTTTTCACAGTCATGGGAGGAGCATCTTTACCAACTTAGATTGCTGTTCTTAAATCTTGCTGATGCCAATCTCGTGGCCGGACGGATTGCCGACGGACATTTGGCCGAACGGTTAGGTTAAGTTAGGTTAGGTTAGGTTAGGTTAGGTTAGGTTAGGTTAGGTTAAGTTTAAGTTTAAGTTTAGGTTAGGTTAGGTTAGGTTAGGTTAGGTTAGGTTAGGTTAGGCTAGGCTAGGCTAGGCTAGGCTAGGTTAGGTTAGGGTCTGTCGGCCAAATGTCCGTTCGGCCAAATGTCCGTCGGCAATCCGTTCGGGAGCCGCCAATCTGGTGGTAAATCTTAATAAATGCACCTTTGTAAAGAGTACGGTCCAGTATCTAGGATATACGGTAGGTAAGGGGTAGGTTGAACCTCCTCAAACAAAGGTAGAGTCTATTCTAGAATTCCCAACTCCTAGCACTAAGAAACATATCCAAAGGTACCTAGGAATGATTGGTTATTATAGGCGTTTCATCTTAAACTTTTCTAGGTTAACAGCTCCCCTGACAGATCTTCTCCGTAAGGATGTGAAGTTTGAGTGGTCCTCCGAATGTGAAGAGGCCTTTAATGCTACCAAATATATTTTATCAAATTATCCTGTACTCTGAGCTCCTGATTTTAACAGATCTTTTTCCCTAGCAGTGGATGCGAGCAATACCGGGATTGGTACAGGAAGACTACTGTGAAGTATTGCATCCTGTGTGCTATTTTAGTAAAAAATTAAATTCTGCTCAACGTAACTATTCAGTCATTGAGAAGGAGCTGTTAGCATTAATTTTATCCCTTCAATACTTTGCTGTCTATGTGCAATCTGCCTCTGGTGCCATCACTGTGTATACTGACCATCACCCCTTAACATTTTTGCATCAGTTCCAAAATAAAAACCAACGACTGACCAGGTGGAGTTTGTTGCTGCAGGAATACTCCCTGGCTGTTAAACATATTAAGGGGGTCCAGAACGTGCTATCCGATTGCCTATCACGTATCTATTAAAGATTGCATTTACCAGGTTGGCCTCATACAGCAGTAAGATTAACTTAATGAGAGGATTTTGGCAATTAGCTCTCCCTTGTAGCGAGGTAAATATCATGCTTTAGTAGTGCGCTTTCAAGCCTTTAGCTTTTAGCCTTTAGCCTTTTGCAGTTTGAATAACGCTCCAGCTACGTTCCGGCTATGTTCTGATGTGGTACCTGGAGACGTTGCCTACTTTGGGTGGTATCCTTATTATATCCTCATTATAATCTTGCTGTTGCCAATCTGGTGGTGAATCTAATTATGTATTATGTATATTATGTACTATACTCCTTAAACTCTGCTCTAGGGGGGAGGTCTGACATACGGAGCCCTGTATGTGTTTATTTAAGAGTTAGAGTTAAGAGTTGAAGGAGTGCTGAATTACCCGGGCGGCGAAGCAGACCAGCGAGCGAGGGAACTAGCTCATCTGCATACCAGCAAACAAGCCTTCACACCTGCGTGCGTCATATGGGACCCTGCAAACTACTTCGATGACCCGACGCTATGACGATGATCGACGCCATTGTACTATGCATCTGCTATGCAACTAGAGGAGCTGTGATTGGGGCGCACACCATCCCCGCCTCCTGATTCGTTCCTACACCATCATTGCATAGTATATAAGACCCGAGTAGTGGGCATTCAAATCAGTCACATTTGGAGTTGGGAAGGTGAATTTGCAGCTGGAGGAAGACGGGGTGAAGATTTATAATGGGATTGTGACTGTCAGTCAGATTATATAAGTGTGTGTTAAGTGTGTTCGGTGTAAACACTTATGTTGGTTAGTGATATATGTGATTGGGAATTAACGTTAACGCTACTATTATGTACTTAACTATTTTAGTTGACTGACTTGTGGACTAAAGCAACTCTTTAATTAAGTAATTGGGTTATGATAAAAGTAATACTATTGTTTTATATTAATACTTGCGAGTTCTTTCATTTTCTTTTAATTAAGCTTACATTGCTGGTAAGAACAAGAACGGTGATACTATTGTCTCATATTAGTAATATCGCCTTAGACTAACATGGCTGTTTTAATGTTACTTCTAGTGATTTCCTAAGCTGAAGACAATTATTTTAGCTTCAAAATATTATTTTTGCTTTTCATATTATTTGAGTGAGACCTGAATCGAATCTATGAAGCGATCCTGTAACTTAATTTACTCATAATCAAACCTCAATGTTACGTGGTTAAGAAAATACATTTATCTAATAATTAAATATATATCTAACTTTTTATGTGACTTTGATATTAATCCTGATAATAATAATATAATACTATTAACGTAAGACAAGAACCAAGAATAATAACTACATTAAATATAAATAAAAGGACATGATATAAGAAAACTATCTATTCATTTCAAAAAGGGTAAGAGACAGAAATATTCTTACCTTAATATTTATCTTTCAAGACTTGATATGTAATTAATAGTCCTTCTTTAGATATAACTTATTCGGTTCATAACCATAGCCTACTAAGCTTCGGTTACATAATAATTCTTTATAAATACTACATGACTTTAATTAGTTTCAGTATTTTTCCATAATTAAAGAGTATCAATCAATAAAGGATACCAAGTCCTAAGATCCAAAAGGAAAGGAAGCAACAACAGGAAATAATTTTATTAGATTTTACTTTCGTTTTGCCTTCAGCTGACTGATACCTTGACATATATCTCTGTACTATCTAGTTTCATGAAGTTAACCACTTGAGGATCAAGATACGATACAATATATATATATATATATATATATATATATATATATATATATATATATATATATATATATATATATATATATATACCGGTATATATATAAATATTATATACTGTATATAATAATATAACGGTATATATATATATATATATATATATAATGATTTTAGTTGAGTAGTATAATTTCATCAAATAAACAAAACTCATTTTAAATTCAATTTCAGGAAGTGTATCATAATTATTTCTTCGGCATATATAAGAAAATATTTACCTGTAGCTATCAGAAGGGAGAACATCATTATTGACATAATATTCATAAACATATATAAGAATTTCATATGAAAGCATAACTCCTTTAGACTTGAGCAAATTATAATTATATTAATGGAAACAAAATTAATGATACATATACATCATGATATGACCTCACCTTAAGGGGGGTGGTCGGTTTTTCTGGCACCCCTCCTCCCTCATGTTTAGCAATATTAGTTTTCAGATTTTAAGACGTTCATCCCATTAGTTTGGCGATTTTAAGATCTGTCACCACATTTCTTTGTCAATATTATGAGCTTTCATGCCATTTAGGGGTCGTTTTTTTCTTGGCGAGCGACATCGAGCTTGTAATTCAAGAGGAACCGGCCTTCGGCAGAGATACTTTTCTATCGAAAAATGTAAAATTTATCTTGAACGGGGATCTTGGGGGTGTTTTTTTAAGCTTGATGGAGGTCTAGGAAGGAAACTAAAAACATGATAAAAAGACAGATAGATAAACAAATAAATACGCCCCTCCCTCCTAACTACTGCAGCATGATGATGTAATTGTCATGTTCTAGCAAAGGTTGGCCGAGTTTATTCAGCTCGTGAATGACCTCTACACTGTATATCAGAACACTAAACCCTATCGCAATTAATCATGTTGTTCTTATATGTAGTTTCTAAGTGGCTTAAATGCCGGTATAATACCTTAATGCCATATTACCGTAATACATATTATGTTTAACATCGTTCTGAACACCAATAACCCCTAAATGAAATCAATGAAAGCATGTGATTCTCCTAGGATTCGAATCTAGGATATCTCATACAGACCTTACACGCTCTAACCATTACACCATCAAGACAGTTAATAATATAAGGTCATAATACAATGTAAAAGTGTAATCGTTCTACTGTATATAGAGATATAACATTACGATTATTATCATGTAACAAATGCAAAAGTGTCGACGACATACAGTATTACATCACACTATTCCTGCAATACTGTGTCTAGTATATACATTTACTAAAAAGCAGAAGAGAAAAAAAAAAAGTCCTATTCCGAGGTGAGAATATTATCAAGGGCATAAAGCTATAATCTTCAAATTTCGAGGTATTATGGCTAATTTTCAGCTCAAAATAATTATGTTTTATCCATGGAACTTGGTCCTTCGTAATTGCTTATGTGGAGCATTGAGAACCATGCGAAAAATATAATATATAGTTTTACTAATTTCCTCCTCTGATTAAAATGATTAAATCAAGGGATGATATGAACAAAATATATAATATTTCTGACGTGGTTCTCTCTTACAGCGATATTAAATTTATAAGAAGCCAGTAAATTATCAGCAATGTCATAACTTCCACATACTCTTTTAATCTAGGCAATCGTACGTTATGAATATTCAGTTATGACTTATGGTAATGCATTAATAGTGCTACAATTACGACATCGGTATTTTGGAAACGGTTATCAGAGGGTGTTAAGCTTTCATAAAAGCTTTGGTTTTCCTGGCCTTTTTTTTTTTTTTTTTTAACTTTAATTATTATGACAACAAAATCAAGAACAATCAATGACGATATGAACAAAATCTATAATATTTTTGACATCATTTTCAATACACGCCATCGGCAATCAAGGAAATCTGAGTATCATGGCTACAACATGTGTATTGTGTATATAGAAATATACCATATAAGTGGTTAATAATGACTTATTTTTTGTATTCGGTGATAAGTATCTTTATAAGATTTTGCCTCATTTTAGCCTCTCGGTACAATGACGCCTTCGTTTAAATTCATAATGGCTATCATTTACCAATTTAATATCTGAGGCTAATTGAGATCGTTATTTAGCCCTATAATGCATAATGACCTTCCTCAAGTTGATGAAATCGTCAAGTGTAAACCAGAATGTTTGATATCACGTCATAGTTTTAAAGAGGCTAAGGATTTCATAATGATATGCTCTACATATTTGAATTTGGGTAACGTCTGTCACTAATGTGTATTGTTTTAGCAATACACACATATAAGGGCAGAGCTAAATGTCGACAGTGTTATTATGATCCGGCAGTTTCTAATGAAGTAAACAGTTTTATAAAGATATTGTATAATGTTAGTGAATTGCAGAGATTTTTGCTAACGATAATTCTAGGTCTATACACCGTTGATTATAAACTAACCGGAAATGAACATGTACCCATCTTATCAGTTATGACTAGATTGTATCATATTAAAGGTATCGACAACTATGAGAACAATATGATATAAAGCAGTTATGTTGGGGTAAGTGTGGCTGAGTTATATTGCAACTAAGCTACCGTTATAAGGTACCGGGATCGTATCCCATTCTATTCATGGGATACACCGTATACGGATGGACTTTGTGCTGCACTTAATTTCCGTACTTCAACAATGAGCCAACCAACATGTCGACAAAAAGCACTTGCTGATTCCAATACACTAGCATTTATAAGCATCCTCATCCTCAAGATATGCAATGGCAATGAATTGAATTGCTAATATTTAGGCACAAAGGCCAAGCACTGGGACTTGTAGAGATCATTCAGCGCTACATCTAAAAATTAAAAGATCATCACAGGAATTTCAAAATTTAAAACGCATTAAGATATCAAGTAGCGGTACATTAAACGGATAAAATATCTATAACGGAATATCGAAAGTAGAAATCACTGGATAATTAAATATCATAAAAATTACCGCAATCCAATGAATATGATCAGAGCTTAAAAACATCTACATCTTGGCCAAGAATGTCAGACAGGGAAAGGAAAGTAAAACCTACAGAGCATCTGGGAAATTAGTAATTACAACAAGAAGTTAGAATGTGGCTTACAGACAGTACCTCGTCACACACAGCACACAGCGGTGGGCGTTCATTATGTAATATGTATTTGTGCGTCATATATGTGTGACCAATACCAACCTTGTGAGAACTACTTCCGTACGTCTACCCAAGTGAACGGGTGATAAGTCCCAAAGTTTCACAGAAGGATGAATAGCTTTAAGTTTTTGGTTAGTGCTAGTGAGTGAAGACCACCTCAACTGCCATCTCTCCCGAATCAGCGACCGGATACTGCATTTCAAATCCTCAGAGGGGATTGAGAACCGACCCACACATTCTAGTACAGCCTCCTTTGCTGCTGTGTCAGCCTCCTCACTGCCCTGGATCCCCACATGAGCTAGGACCCAACAGAAATTAATCATTTTGTGACAAGATGCTAAGCGATAAAGCCATGCCTGGATGTCCTGAACCAATGGGTGAACAGGAGAGTAAACTTGAATGGCAGAAAGAACACTCTGTGAATCAGTGTGAACCAGTGTAAATAGTGAAATCCGTTCCAGTGGAGTCGCGTGCCACTTTCAAAGCTTGGATAATAGCATACGCCTCCGCAGTAAAGACAGAGGCAACCCCAGGCAATCGAGCAAGGCAAGGCGAGTGGTGTCCTTAAAAAACACCGCACAACCCACACCTGATGCCATTTTCGACCCATCAGTGTACAATGCTGAAGTAGATTGATGGACTTGCGAGTGATCCAGAAACATGGCCTTTGCTGCAGCTGGAGATAATTTCGCCTTGTAAATGGGAAGAATGCATACTGACGGAGAGGGGAGAACCCATGGGGCAAACGAGGGGAATTTTACCTCTCTTATTAAAACAGAGTTCAAATGAGAGTCTTTCAACACTTCCCTCATGGTATCTGGAGAGGCTTGGGGAAGCTTTTACGTGCTGCATACCGTGGAAGGAAATGGCTATCGGTGACCGAGCGATAATCAGGGTTATCAGGGGAACTGCGAACTCTAAACATTAAACGTAATCCAAGCTCTTCCCTACGGAGATCCAGAGGCAATTCCCCTGCCACAACATACATGCTTTCTGCAGGCGATGTACGGAAAGCACCTGTGCATATCCTCAATGCTGAATTGTGTACCGGGTCCAACAACTTTAAGAAAGACTTGCTTGCCGAAGAATATATCTGACAGCCATACTCCAATTTAGATCGGCGCACAGCATCATAAATCCTGAGGAGGGATGAACAGTCTGCACCCCAGGACTTATTACTAAGCACTTTCAGTATGTCCAAGGACCGCATAACACACGTCTTAAGATCAAGAATATGTTCCTTCCAAGTAAGACTGCTATCCAGAGTGAACCCTAGGAATTTGACTGAACTTTCATACGGTAAAATATTACCATTAAGAAGAAGGTGCGGTACAACTGAAGTTTTTCCTAGAAAACTTTATTGCCACAGTCTTCTGAAGGGAAAAAGTGAAACCCCACTCATTTGCCCACTGGACTGCCAAATCGATGGCTTTCTGCAAGTGTCGTCTAGCCATATCGGGATCAGCCGCTGAACAATATATCGCATAGTCATCTACAAACAACGAACTTTGCACCAATGTTTCCCAAGAAACCCTCGCCACAACACTGTTTACAGCCATTATGAAACAAAAAACACTTAGCGCACTCCCCTGAGGAATCCCCTCACACTGCATAAGTTTATCAGAAAGACAATTCCCAACCCTAACACTGATATAGCGAGTGCGTAGGAAACTCTGGATAAACAACAGCATTTTCCCGTTCAGGCCTAGCTTACGCATATCTTGCACTATGCCAAATCTCCATGTTGTGTCATACGCCTTTTGCAAATCAAAGAAAATGCCAAGTGTATGTTTATTAGTAATGAACGCATTCTGGATATCGGTTGTGATACGCAAGAGAGGATCAAGAGTAGATCTGTTTTTGCGGAAGCCGAACTGAACCGGGGAAATGTGATTACCAGTCTCCAACCACCATACCAACCTGTGGTTTAGCATTTTCTCAAACAATTTACATAAACAACTGGTTAGAGCAATGGGTCTATAGCTGGAAGCAAATTTCGCATCTTTCCCAGGCTTTAGGATGGGAAGGATTAAAAACACTCTTCAACTCTCCGGCGATAGTGACATACTCCAGATTTCATTGAAAATACACAACAACAAAAATAGAAAAGCTTCTGGGAGATGTCTGATCATGTCTTAGTGCATGCCATCCTCTCCCAGGGAAGAGGAGCTGGTATTACTCAGAGCATGAATAAGCTCCTGCATGGTGAAAGGTGCATTATAAACCTCCGAATCTCGGTCAGTCGCACTGATGGGAGGGACATGAGCACGCCCAAAAGAACCTGAGACTTCAGCAAAGTGGCGAACACGAATATTAGAGACAATGACAGGATCTGACGATACAGTATCACCCAGTTGAAGGCAAGGAGGGGGACTAGGAACAAATTTCCCAGAAAGCTTCCTGATCTTAGCCCATACTTTATTGATAGGAGTCCTACATGTCACAGATCTGGTATACTTCTGCCATGAAGTCCGTTTAGCTCTCCTAAAATACCTTCGTTTCTTAGCCTGAGCTCTCCGGTATATAACATAGTTTGCCTGAGTTGCATTGGTCTTGTATCTCCTGTAGCAAGAGCGTGTGACACGTCTCAAAGCAGTACATGTATTATCCCACCACGGAACCACTCGAAGGAGTTCCAGTCGACCGAGGGATATAAATCAGCGCACTGTTCTGAATTAAATCTACAAGGTACTCATATGCTACTATGTGTGTGTCAAAGGAACTAAGATCTGGATTCCCCGAGAATAATTCAGAGAATACATTCCAGTCTGCACGTTCAACGCGCCACCTAGGAGGAACAGTTGGAGGAAGACCATTAAGAGTGTCTATGATGATAGGAAAGTGGTCACTTCCATGCAATGACTGAGAAACCGACCACTGGAAGGAGAGTAAAATAACAGAGGTGCATATACTAAGATCAATGGCAGAATAACTGTGAAGATGTAAAGTGTGGTGAGTAGGGCACCCATCATTGAACAATGATAAGTTGTTTTGCAGAAGTATAACTTCAATTTGAGACCCACGCTCATCGCATACGGACCCACCCCATAATTGGTTATGGGCGTTATAGTAGCCCAACAGCAAAAAAGGTGGATCAAGCAGGTCCACAAGGGACTGTAGGGCTCGTGAGTTAATGGCCTCTCAAGGAAGGAGGTAGAGAGAACAAATGGTATATATTTTGTCGAACAAGACTCTTACTGCACATGCCTGCAAATCAGTTTGCAGGGGGACTGGGAAATGATGAACACTCCTTTTCACAATAATCGAAGTCCTGCCTTTGGCGCGAAGACCCAGAGGGGGAGGAGAGCCGTAAAATACATAATTTAGACCTGGGTTGAAATGAGAAGAATCCAATTTGGATTTCTGCAAACAGAGGACATTCCAGTCATAAAGATTCTTTAAAACAGAAACTTCCTCAATATTTGCACGGATACCCCTAAAATTCCATTGTAGAGTTTTTGGAATTATTTTCGTCGGCTAAACTATCAACCCCTTTAGGAGGGGGGGCATTAACATCAGAGGTTTGTGGTAGAGACTCCTTTTCAAAATGTCTTCGAGAATGCCTGCCAAGTGAGTCGGCACGCCGCCTCTTCAGGTAAGTCTTAACCAAACTGGAGAGGTTCCACCCTTGCGAGTTGGAACCCTCGTAACTAGCAGAGCTATCCTCAGAGTTGGGCCGCTTCTTAAGGTAGGTTCACACATAGGCGAGTCGGAGCGCGAGGCCAACGCGAGTCACACTCGCCGCATATCGCCGTTGATGGAGCCCGAACCCAACGCGAGTAGCAGCTGATGCGAGTAAACACGCATATAACACGAATATAACACGAGTTTACACAAGTTTACATGAGTTTACACGAGTTCACAGGAGTTTACGCGAGTGTCGGCGAGTGTAACACGACCCCAACACGCACCGCCAAAATTTGAAAAATAACGGTCAAATTCGAGTCTACAGGAGTCTACATGAGTGTCACAGGAGTTTACATGAGTTTACACATGTTTACACGAGATGAACAAGGCGAGTCTACAGGATGTTAACAGGAGTGTATGGAGTGTACATTCTATTTAATTTATATCTTGTATTTATTTATATTTCATGTTGGATATCAATCTGTATATTATTATTTGTCATCATATAATTATCCTTTGCATATATTCCACATCATTATTATTATGTATGGGTAGGAGGGTGGTTTGGGGGATGGTGTGGGGAAGGTAGAAGCGTAATTGACTCATGTTACAAATATGAAGCCGATTGGTAAGGTAGTTTCGCCACCACGGATTTTCCTTTTTTTCCTTATCTTCGTAGGGATACGCTGGAAGAGGGTGGTGGGAGGCGGTTGGGGGGGGGGGGGGGGGGGAAGGCAGAAGGGTAAGGGACTTGTCACACAAATATGGAACCGATTGGTGCAGTCGTTTCGCCGCCACATATTTTCCTTTTTTTCCTTATCTTCGTACGGATATGCTGGAAGTGGGTGGTAGGAGGCGGTTGGGGGTGTGGTGGGGGGAAGGCAGAAGGGTAAGGGACTTGTCACACAAATATGGAACCGATTGGTGCAGTCATTTCGTCGCCACAGATTTTCCTTTTTTTTCCTTCTGACGGGACCGACAGTCAGCGAGTGTGTGGGAGGAGCAATTTGGGATTTTTTTTGTGGGTAGCCAAAAGGCTAAGGTACATGTGGTAAAAATATGAAAGCCATAGGTGCAGTCGTTTCGCTGCTACGATTTTTGTTGATAATATAAACAGACTCGTGTGACACTCATGTAGACTAGTGTGACACTCATGTAGACTCGTGTGACACTCATGTAGACTCGCGTGACACTCATGTAGACTCGTGATCATTAAATTTCTAAATAGTACAACGCGAGTGTCACGCGAGTCTACATGAGTGTCACACGAGTCTACAGGAGTTTACGCGAGTCTACGCGACTCTATGCGAGTTGGCGTCCTACTCCCACTTGACTCTCCAATTTTTGTGTCGTCCCAAAATTTTTGGCCGCGTTCGCGAGTGTACACGGTCCACCGCGAGTCCACACGAGTCTGTGCGAGTGTCGGCGAGTGTCGGCGAATTTGGGATAATCATTGGCGAGTGCAAAAATGTCATCACTCGCGTTGAAGTTGCGCTCCGACTCGCCAATGTGTGAACCTTGCTTTAGAGCATTCCTGTGAAGAATGCCTTGGTGGAGATTGGAGCAGCTGGTATTTAATTTTTACGTGGACGACCGTGTTCTTATCCATCTTTGTTGTTGGCGCTTCTACTCTAGTTTCCGATGAATTACTCTTCCCAGAGAAGGAGGAAGACCTGGGGGAGGAATTAACGCTACCTCCAGATGAACCTGTAGCACCCCTCACATCCGAAGATAAAGGGCCCTTCCTCCCCTTCGGCGAAGAGCCGGGAAGCGTACGACTTAAACATACCATTAGAAGAACAAGGCAGATGAGATAGCATTCTAGCCTGAACTGGGTTGTTAGCATAGATTAATACACCTTTCCCATACTTTTTAAGATGTTCCTTTGGGATGCCACCGACTTGCCTCTGCAAATACTGATGTGCCTTATTATAATTACTTTCTCCATCGCTGTAATATGCTACGAACCATTTAGGTAGAGGAGTAGGGCGCTGTAGGTCTGGGATTTTATCAAATCTATCAAATACATTTGGCACATAATCGGAGTCACTATCCTCAATATTAACAGAATGCTGCAATGATTTTAAACCGCGGAAGCCAGCGGGTAGTAGATTCGGGGCAGGATCGTAGGCAGCAACAGCAGACTCCTCCTCCAAAAAGGAGATGTAGCATCTGTTGACAGACCCACATTCGTCTACAAAACAAATTCGGATACGGGTTACTACACCAAAGGACTTAAACATTTTATGCAGGGAGTCATAGGATAATTCGGGGGGAACATTTTGCAGGAAGATAGTGTCCCCTTTGCCTCTTTTAGAATAATTTTGCTCAATAGGCACTTCATAAAGTGCCAGTGTAACTGCTGTAGAACTTTGAGAGGGAATGTCATTAGAAGAAGCCGGGGGATTGCCTGAGTGGGTTACCAAATTTTGCTGAATAGGCACTGAATAAGGTGCCATTGTAACTATTGTAGAACTTTGATAGGGAAAGTCATTAGAAGAAGCCGGGGGATCGCCAGAGTCGGTTACCGGTAAGTCCAAAACGATTGCCGAGTCAGTATAGTCAGTATTGTCAGCCATGAGCGCATTCGAAATTACAGAAAGAGATAACCATAAGACAAAACAAGAATGGCATGGGAAGAAAATACTGCGGTTGCTAGGTGCCGCCTAGCAATGAAATGTTGACTCCTCTGCAGGGCCAGGAAAACCAGAATATGGCCATATGCATGAGAAAGGCCCCGGCTTCGAGCTGGGAACATTGTCAACCCGACATACGTGAATGAACGCATATTTTTCCTCAATCTGTTTTGTCCCATAAAGGATGGAGCCGGCGTCGTTACCCATCACATACACTGATGAAAGAAAGGAGTCAGCAACCCTGAGGTAACCCCAACACGCCCAGCCCTAAACAGCGAGCTTTTCGGGCCCTCGCCGGCTGCACCTGTCACCAAGTGGAACTCTGCCAACTTAGCAGAGGTCATAAATGCCGCAGCGAAACTCCGGGGAATACTAGAACCTCCTGAAGCAGTAAAGGAGAAAGGGAGGAAGGGAACAGGGCAAGCAACCAGAAGAGATGGGAGGGTTGAGTCTCCTAAAGTAGCAGGGGAGGAAATCAACCCCCTAGTTGGCATCCCCAGAGGATAGCAGAAGAAGCGAGAAATGAAAAACATACAGTAAGAGAAGGAAAGGGCCTAGCAAAATTAGTTGGAGGTGGCAGGTGGAGTGGTCGAATAACCCCAGACCGCCCCAACTGCCAACTCGTAAACCCCACACCACGTCAAGGAGCTAGGCAAAATGGGGGTGCAATGGCAATGGGGGACAGCGGCTAGTGTTTATATATATACTGTATTTATATAAATGTAACACGCATATTATACTCAAATATATCTGCAAGTATTATAAATTCAACCACTTAATAGGCTGAAGATATCTCTATATGTATATATTATAACCCATAATATGTAATCCACTAACCCATTAACCCTTTAGTTACTCACATAGTCACTACACATTCATATCACCAAGTCAATCTCATCACAGAGATATAACTACCTACAGTATATTGTTTATACTTACAGAGTATGAGAAAACTTACTGTCAACAGCCTCCCTCTTAGACACCACAGAATGGCACAGAAAGCAATACAAAAGACAACACAGGAAGTCAACAATGCACACTCAGGTCAACATGACCCACCTAGTGAAAGGTGTGTCAACAAACACACCTTATATATACCAGAAAAGGTAGTTTAATAGATCACTCTTCTACACCCACTGACACAGATAAGTCACTCTTCAACAGCCACTGACAAGGACCAGACACTACTCCACTCCACTTCTGTGGTATCTAAGAGGGAGGCTGTTGACAGTAAGTTTGCTCATACTTTGTAAGTATAAACAATATACTGTAGGTAGTTATATCTCTGTGATGAGATTGACTTGGTGATAATAATGTGTAGTGAATATGTGAGTAACTAAAGGGTTAATGGGTTAGTGAATTACATATTATGGGTTATAATACATACATATAGAGATATCTTCAGTCTTTTATATAATTCTAATGGAAGACAAGGTGGGCCTAATAAGTGGTTGAGTTTAGAATACTTGCATATATATTTGAGTATAATATGCGTGTTATATATTGTGACGCATGTCCACATGTGAGCATGCTGTACAGAACGCCTAGTCATGCCCCACTCTCGCTAGGATCGTCAGGGCAGGAACTTTGGCTGTAGTCTATGTAGAGTTTCCTAACTTAGTTTGTGTGAGCCGTTGTACTATAAGTATTATGAATATGTATTTTGTTTTCATCTGAGTCAACGAGTTCTATTTTATATCATTAGTTATAAGTATTGTGTGTAAAACTTATTTGTAATGATGGGAAGAGAAACAGCCACAGTTAGGTGTCAGTGGGTACGCCAGGCAGGAGGTAGGCCTAACTCACTAACACTCCTCCCTCCCTCAGTGCTAGGGGAGCCTCTGTGTATCCCAGAGGAGGGAGAGAAATTACGTAATGGTTGTCAGTGGGCGGTCCTTAGTAGTTCACGTTGGGCTCACTAGAGGGCCAGGTATAAAACGGAAGTCTAGCCATTTTTTCATCAGAACTCATTAGGCAGAGCGACTTCTCATTTCCCTTGCTAACTATTTATATTCTTCTGACTGATGGGAACTTTCTCTACTACCTTACATTCTTATTTCCTCTTTTCCCTGCCCTGTTTAACTTCCATTGTCCCGTTGGTGCAGAGCTAGTCAGCCAACGTATTATCGCTTGAGTTCTCATGAGATACTTGCCTATTAGATAGCCTATTTTGGAAGGGTTGACTTAGAATAGGATTGATTTATGTTTGTTGCACTTGTATATGCATTTCCCTGTGTGTTATTATTATTATTCCTGTTTTCAGCTAGTCTAGGTAATGCTAGACTGGGGTAAGGCTTTTCTGTGTTACGAGTTGTTGTTTGATGCAGTGGTTAAGCGATAAACCTGCATACTCGTTTCGGTTCAGTGAAGCCTAGGTTGTCTTCGCGGCTGACTGTGTTGAGTTAATAATTTACAGTGCGTGAGGGCAAGAGCCTAACCACCCTATATTTTATTAACAGTTTGTTTTTACTTTGTCAAGGAGCCGGGAGAAAACCAGATACAAGGGATCTGGATTTCTCAAAGAGCACTTGTTAGTTTTAACGTAATAGTTGAAACAGTCGTGAGGACTTCGCTAGGCTACGAGCCGTTTTTGCTCAGTCACTGCTACCTTTTTGCCTACAGTACCCCAGCTAGACTTTACTCGATTAGTAGATACAGAATAGTATTGAAGCTTTCCTTATGTATGATATTGTTTATGCACTATTGATTTCATGTGTTGCAAGCTTGGCTACTTTAGTGATTAGTGGCCCACGAGCACAATCCGAGTAGGCTATTGCCGTTGAATTTGCGGAGTACTTCCTTTTAATGTTTGCCATTTACTATTGCATATTCTTTTAATTATTCTTATGCCAATTTAAGCCTTTAATAGTATTTAATTGCCAGTGTTTTTGCTTATTGAATTACTGTTCAAAATCCGATACGTACTTCTTACGAGCATCCGAGAAGCATCTAACTTTCTTCAGAAGATTCCTTGCTCGATGCTTAAGGACTATTAATTAACGTAACGTAATAGTGCCGATCCGAAGTAGAGGGTGGTGGACTTCTTAAGTTCATAGTCAAGGGTGGATTACTTCGGCTTCGGCCAACACTATTCTTTTGTGTTGTTGTTTCTTACTTCATTGTTTGATTGTTGACCAGACTAGATAATTCCTGTCTCTTTATTAGTCTGTTGTTGAACACTAGTACCGAGTTCTTGTATACCCCGTTATAGCAGATTGAACTCTGGAGGGTATTGGTGTTTTTTGTTCGGCTGGCAGTACTCAGGGGTTGGGATCGTGTGTTTCCGTTGTGGCAGCGAGCCGTATTCGAGTCCTGATTGAGAGCCCTTGTGTACCCGAGTGCCAGTTCGTAACAAATGGCGACCTTGCTTAGGATTTTGTATTTTGTATTTTAGCGTGCATATTGAAGAATATTTTTTTTGTATGGCAATTAGTAAAGCATTTAAGAGACTCCAGTTAATTTAGTAATTAGTGCTTGCATAGGAAGTTTAACACTTTTGTCTCGAGAATTTGTTTGTGGACTTCAGTATGTCGTGCATTAGCACTGACGATGAGCGAGAGATGTCATTTGAAGGTGTGCCGTTAGTAACCAGTGAGGAGGATGCTAGAGTTTTGTGAGTAAGCGGTACCACGTGACGGAGGAGAGGCTGACTGGGGTGGATGTTTGTGGCTTGCACCTGATAGCCAAGGTTTTGGGCATTTCCAATGTAGCAGGATGTCCAAGGGGGAGCTGATTTCCTGGGTGTTGCGTGGGCGACATGGGGTTTCGGAGGAGAGGCGTTTGGGGGGGTTCCTCCCCAGATCCCCTCTCACTCGACTCCCACAGTGCCGTCCACTCAGTTACCGGAGGTTAGCACTCTCCCACAGAGGGATGAGAATTGGCAGATTGGAGTGCCCTCGGGTGTTGCACGTGGTGGTTCCCCAGTTTTTGCCCCCCTCCTTCAGTAGTGGCAGCTCCCTCTTCCTGCCTGTCTCCAGATATGGTATTTAGACTTGAGCTTGCTAAGATTGAGGCTAGGAAGCAGGAGAATGAGACTAGGAAGCAGGAGAATGAGACTAGGAGGCATGAGATTGAGGTTAGGAGGCATGAGGCTGAGCTTAGGTACGACTCGGAGAAATATTGTGCTAAATTAGATTTAGATAAGACTCGTGCAGAGTCGACAGGGACTCGGATGGGCCGTGAGGGCCAAGTAAGAGAACAGTCCTTGGCCCACTTAGTCAAATTGGTGCCGGTATTTAGTGAAACTGAAGTCACAGAATTTTTTAATCGTTTTGAGAAGAAGTGTAGGGAGCATAATTGGCCTGAAGAGAAGTGGGCAGCTCTAGTCTCCTCAAGACTTACGGGTAAGGGTCTGAAGGCTTATGATGCACTGCCTTTAGAGTCTTGCATTGACTACTCAGAATTGAAGAGAGCTGTCCTACGGGCGTACGAGTTGCAACCGGAAACATATCGATTGAAGTTTCGGGGTGTTACAAAGACTAGGGAGGCGACCTTTCTTGAACATGCCCGGGACTTAAAAGATGCACTTAAAAACTGGACATGTACTGAGAAAGCTGAGACGGCAGAACAGTTGACTGAGCTGTTTCTGCTCGAGCAGTTTTATAAGTGTACTGGTGCAGACTAACTATTAAAGAAAAGAACCCAAGAACTCTTCAAG